>JACEVL010000021.1:2857444-2864944 GCA_020284085.1 Aporrectodea caliginosa | reverse complement strand
GCGCCGTGCATTGCCAATTGTTCAACTGGTTTTTGACGGCATCTAATTATCCCGACGCGGGAGAGGAGTATGGAACTATTCGGTTTTAAGTGGAAGAGGTGGAGCGGGTGGGAGGGAGAAAGCGGGGTCGGCCGAGTTCGAAGACGTTTGTCGCGATTAGAGTTGAGTTTCAGTGGATGAGGTTGGACGCCATTCTTCTGATCACGTGGCGATGAGTAGGCCGGAAGTATGCATTGATGGCGCTCCTCATGGGCGTAGCGAAGACAAAAATTTCGGAGGAGGTTTTGAGTTTTCGGAGGGGGGTTTACCATTGGAAATGGTCGGAAAAGTTCGGTTTGTTTGTATTTCGCATATAATTGCATAGAAAATTATTTTCGGTAACTTATTTCCCGTAAACTCCCTTAAATACGCCCATGGCACTCCTTTCGTTTCTCTCTTAGATGCACGTTTCCCTCGTATACCCGCCTCTCCTTCCTCCCTTCCCTCCGTTCCCTATTGCGTCCTTCCGTCCGACTGTTGGTACCTTCACCCACCTATCGCTCTCTGTCTACCTGCATATCTGCCTAGTATACCTCTCCATTATTTCCGTAGGCACTGGCTTCCCCTCCGGCAGCGTATCCTGTATGGACTTTGCTCTCTCGTCTCACAAAGCGTCTTGGGTTCAGCTCCTCGCTACTTATGCTCCATCTTTACTCTCTCTTCTTGTAAGGGTCGCTCAGCACTCCGTTCCTCTTCTCGGGGTGATTTCTTGGTTCCATTTGCCCGCACTGCTACTATGCAGCGCCGAGCATTCTCCGTTGTTGGTCCAACAGCGTGGAATGACTTGCCATCTTTCCTTCGCCTATCTCCTCGTATTCACTCATCTTCCTTCTACGCCCTATTGAAGACTTTTCTCTATGATCAGGCCTGGCTTGGGAGCGCCTCTGAGTAGAGCCCTTGAAGGGCGCTATATAAATTCTATGATTGATTGATTGATTGATTTGACTGTAGGCCTATGTAATTGCAACTGAACATTTATATCAGAGTTGGGTTACTGATCAATTAGATTCTAATCGATTAGCTGATGGATTAGACAAACAGCTAATTCTAAATCTAATTGACTATCTACAAGATTTTGCTAATTCTAATTCTAATCGATTAGCAATTTAACTAATCGTGTCCATCTTTGATTTATATAGCGTCGCTGTAAGAGTAAAACAAGTCAGAGGCGCTCTCTGAACTAGCCTAAATGATGTTTCTCGAGTTCAGTCATTAATTCACATATTTCTAGAATTTGTGGAGCGCCCCTTCAAGGAACCCACTCAGAGGCACTCCCAGCCCAGCCACGGCAATACAAATTAGACTTGAGCAACTTGTAAAACATATTCGCATTGTTTCTAGGCAGTAGGCGTATCTCCAACGGAAGTCCATTCCAAGTGGAGGGACAACGATCGAGAATGCGCGACGCTGCCTAGTCGAGGTACCAGCGCGGGGAACCAGAAGTTCCCCACTGGCAGAAGAGCGAAGTGCTCGACGGCTGGCTGTATCTGAGACCGGACGACAGAGCTCACACAGGTAGGCCGGGTCGTTAATATATACCAGAAGGCAGGGTTAGAATTGCCGGGGGTTGGGGGTTTGAACCCCCCCCCCATAGTCTTTCTTAGGTTACCATAGTAAAGTCTACATTTCACATCCAAACTGCACATAAATCAACGTCTATCCCCCCTCCCAGTTATTTTTTACAATTCCCATACTGCCAGAAGGCACCGCCAGACCAGCAGAGCTATCCTATAGTATAGGAGATATATACGCTGCGCGACTATAGATATCTACCATTGATATAGTAATAGTATACATTGTAGGCTATACACGGACGTGTCTTTAGAAGACAAATATGGTGCTGAAATATCCGGCGATACGATAATTATATTCTATTGTAGCATACATCCTTGTCGTCATGTTATGCTTTCAGTTGATTCACGCCTTGTATATAAATTTACTGGTAGTCCTCAGCGATCATAATGTACCTTGGGTAAAAATAATAATGTATCACCGTGCAATCATCGTATCTCTTTCAACTGTACCGTACGCCTTTATTCGCACTGAAAGCAATAAATTCGGATGCGCTATGGCGAATGAGGGCCTTTGAATAAGACGTCAACGCAGTAGAAACGTCGCGTGAAAGAAATCTTTAAACTCATTCATAAAATGGCGACAAACATGTACAAAAGAATATAACATATCGACGGATATTTCAGCAACGTTCTCCTATAGACCCGTCCGTGTAGACTGTAGATACGATTACTCTATCTATGGTGTGCATTCTCTGCACGCGGTGTGAGACCATAAAATTAATTTCTCGTATTAACAGACGCTTTTGTGTGATCAGAACTGGTTTTGTCTTCGCGATCTGAACGCCAGTAATAAAGCCCCTACTGCATCTAAAAGCGTGATTTATGGCTGACAATATATTTATGTATTCATGACTGACAATTTATTTATTCATAAATTGCACCTGTTACGCGTGAAAGGTCAATAAATATGAATCTGTGCGAAAGGAAATTGTTCCTGGTCGTTAGAAAGAGTATGGTGAGCAATTTCAAACCCGCAGTCGTTGGAGTATTGATCAGGCGTGCTACTGATTACACGTATGCCGTTAGGCTATTTTTAGTGTGTGTGAAGCGTAGATGTGATTGTAAACAGCTGTTTAGCTTTGATGGACGATGAGTAATGTAGTTTAAGGCAGAACAAGGGACGGATTTAACCTCTTTTGGCCTAATACAGGTGCACATTGGTTAGGCGTTCAATTTCTAACGTGTAGTTTCCGAGTTCGATTGTTCTAAGTGTAAGGACCTTGAGTAAGACTTTCACGAGAACAGATGCGTAGCGCCATAATTGTCTAGTCATTTCTTTTCTTGCATCTGCGCATTGTCTTAACTATGTGACACGATGATGACGAGTTCTCTGCCCGAAGGCAGGTCCATTGGCTTTGATGCCACCCGGGAATGAGATGAGTGAGGTGGTTTATCGTTGCCTTTCTTACAGCCACTTGTTGGCGAGTAACTTGTTCAGGGTCATTACGCCGCAGTGACTTGAGGTAGATTCGAACTCGAACCTGCACAGAAAATACCGCTACACCATCGCGTCCCGTCCTATTCATAATGCACTTTCTATAAACACTCGAAAACTGGACTACTCCGGGCTTGCATGGGCTGGGAGCGCCTCTGAGTATTCATCTTTGAGAGATGTTACATAACTGCATGCTTTGAATGAATGAATGAATGAATAAGCTGGAAAATTGTCCGTACTATGATAGTAATAATAATAATAAAAATAATCTTTTCTTTATTAAGCGCCCGACAAACGCACTGCGCTGTACATTTACATGTTATGCAATTTAAATCTTAACTACTAACAGAACAGACAGCCTGCAATACAACGGCGCTAATAGCAGCCTACAAAGCATATCCACCCCCACGGTACCTCTCGCTCTCTACGCCAGATGTTATCCAATGCGTTATCTGGCCGCCTGGCTCGTGAATAAAGCTGGTGCCATGCGCTTGGCTTTCGAGTGACGCTTTAAAAGTATGGAGTTTACAATTACGATTACGAGTAGCGACTTAGAAACGTGGATTTTACGATTACGGTCATAAGTTTGCGATATGTAAATGTTTTTACCAATCGGATATCATCCGATGTTCTTTAGCGGTTACGATCTAGAAGCGACCACTGGCTTTTAGCATGACGATAGTGGCGCTAAAGAAGTCATGGATTACACTCGACCGTCGACAGTTCAAACAGACTGGGAGTGCCAGTCCCAAGCCTGGAGAGATTAGAGGGCGCCGTTTGTGACCCTGCATGCCATTGATGTCGTTGAACTTTGGATAGGTATCCTACTTCTCATATGTCACAGCCTCACAGGTGAACGAACGACCTTTAGGTTGAAGCGTGGAACGCCGTGGATACGTCATCAACAATTGAACAACCAGATTACCTAATCTTTGTGCATTGTACGTTTTGACAACGTACTGCCAAGTTCATAGTCTTCAACAAATGCAAAAACTAACAACAGACAGCGGACAACAACGATGAACAACAAGTGACAACAAGCAGACATGTAGCGGAGACAACGATTAGCAACAGGTGACAACAAATCGACAGAAAGCGGACAACAGCAAATTTAAAGTGCAACAGATGACGACATGTTCAACAGAGTTTAACCTGGGAAACTGATTTCAAGACTTTCATGAGAAGCTATCTTAAGGACAAAGGTCAATTTATGGTCGTTTTATATTACCTGGTCTACGCTTGGAACTTCTATTTAGGTAATTAGGCCATTTAGGTAATGAAACGCAGCTGACGAGAACCGTAGACATCTCTTCGGCCAGTGGTCCTTCTGCCTCAAGGTGTATAATGGTGACTCCACGCTATATGCATTCTAATCTGGCGTAATTGTAATTTTGTAATTGTAATTTTGTAATTGTAATTTTGTAATTGTAATTTTGTAATTGTAATTTTGTAATTGTAATTTTGTAATTGTAATTTTGTAATTGTAATTTTGTAATTGCAATTTTGCAATTGTATTTTGTAGCTGTAATTTTGCAATTGTAATTGTGCAGTTGTAATTTTGTAATTGTATAATTGTAATTTTGCAATTGTAATTGTAAGCTGACATTTACAAAGCGCCACTTCAACAGGAAACTTATCAGTGTCGCTGGAGTTCGGTGTGAACCTGAGGTTGCAACGCTATACATGATTGGGTGTAATGTAGCACTTGTAATCCTACAACAAGGCCATGTTTAAAAGGTTTACAGGTCACGCTAAGCTGATGTAATGACTCAAATAGTGCCGTTATCATAATGCACAGGGCATCAATAGTGAAATCGAAGTCGAGATTAAGTAATCCGCTAGAAAAGCCATTTGGTCAGGAAGCCCCACCTAAAACCTTTCGCAATAATATTATTCTCTCATTAAGTGAAAATAAAAAAGGTACCGAACGCGGGGAAGTATCAAAAGTCTCTCTGTCTCTCACTGTGTCTCTGTCTCTTTCTCTTTCCCTCTCTCTGTCTCTCCCTCTCCCTCTCCCTCTCCCTCTCTGTCTTTGTCTCTCTGCCCCTGACTGTCCCTCTCCCCTCTCTCTCCCCCTCCTTGTATCTCTCACTATATATAGTGATGTTAATGTGGTCTATCCATCTCACTATTCATATATATTATATTCTCTACCCCTCATATATATATATATATCGTGATGTTAATGTGGCCTCTATCCATCTCACTACATATATATATATATATATATATCTCCGTAAGTTGTTGAGAAATATATTGCGTTGCTATGACAACGGTGTTTTGTGTGACGTCACAATATTATTAATGTGGTCTATAGCTGTAATTCTACAGCATGGCCCCTTTGTTGTAGTTGGTCTTTCATTCTCGAACAGACCGCCATAAAACGTGTTACTTGAGCTCTTTTTGTCGTCGTCTCTCTCTCTCTCTGCCTCCATTTCGCCTTCGTTTGAAGACCGTTCCATTCGATCGTTCGTGTTGTGGGAGCACCACTGATGAGTTTTCTTGAAAAGACTCTACTTAAATCTGCACTTACGATTACGCATAATGGGGTGTTCGACGGTGTAAACACTGAACCCGTCACGATATGACGTAATTAGGCGTAACCCAACGGGGGTCGAGAGTAGCGTATACTGTCAGGCAGTGCGTTGGGGTTCTGTTTAATCTCCGCAGTGGAAACTGGTCTGCGTTTTGAGTTCATTACCCCGTGAGCATCCGGGATCTGGTGAATATCCAGGGTCGGAGATATTTCCAGGGTCGAGGGAGGGCGAATTAAGGGGTGAATCTAGGTCATTCGAAACGCATCCACTCGGCCGGAAAATGCTCTGGGGCGGGAAACCGTTAATCGTAATCTAATCGTAATCGTAATGTCCAAACTTCTAAAGCGCCACTCGAAAGCCAAGCGCAGGGCACCATTATTCACGAGCGCTGCGTCTAATCAGAGGGGTGTCCAAAAGAGTAGTCCGAGGAGGTCCGAGTCCGGTTTCCATAATCAGAGAGGGCACAGCAGATGTTAAGGCGGGTAATTTTAGGTCGAGGATTGGAAGGTACAGGATCAATGAGTCAGGATAATTCTTGAAAAGCAGAGACTTTAGTTTCGATGGAAAGCCTTGGGGTGATGGATAGAGGAGCCTGAGGCAGATGATGGTGGATGATTGGCGATGATGGTGGAGGAACCGAAAAAGTGCGGAATTCAGGAGGTAGATCGTTCCAGAGACGCGGCGCAGTGTTGGATATTGCTCGGTTGGAGAACTTGAGATGAGTAGTGACCGGGGGTCTAGAAAGAGTGAGAACGGAGGATGATCGGGTAGAACGGGTTGGCTGGATGGTGAAGAGTTCGCGGAGATATCTGGGCTGGGAGTGTTGTAGGGAGTTGTAGGTTAGTGATAGGACTTTTTAAGTGAATTCGCTCTGGGATTTTTAACCAATGGAGTGATTTGAGGATTGGAGTGATGTGATGATGCTTGGGCGTTCTGGTGACGGCTCTGGCTAATGAGTTTTGGATGAGCTGCAGACGCTTTAGTTGGGTGGCTTCAAGGTTGAGAAAGAGGGAATTGCAATAGTCGAGCTTTGAGTGGACAATGGAGGTAGCAATGGTGGAGGCAGTTTTGAAGTCGAGCATGGGTCGGATGCGGCGGAGGTCACGAATGTGCATGAAGCAGGAGCGCGAGAGGTTAAGAGGGAGAATGTGGGTAGAGAAGCTAATGTCAATGGAATGTCAATATATCTGTGTCATTCTGGACAATGACCATAAGGGCCAATAATAATAATAATAATAATAATAATAATAATAATAATAATAATAATAATAATAATAATAATAATAAAAAAAATAATAATTAGGGGCGTTAAATCATCTTATTTTATTTCGCAGTAAGTGGCATGCAAGACATTACCATGCTATATTTTTTACTTTGCAATAATAATAATAATAATAATAATAATAATAATAATAATAATAATAATAATAATAATAATAATAATAATAATAATAATAATAATAATAATAATGGTAATGTATGAACTTAAGTAACATGTTGTAATATCTTGTTGTAATAGACATACGTTTTATTATAGCTCCTTTTCTGCCAATATACTCCGCAGTCAGTCGATTTCAATGTCTGAGCAGTTTTTTCTCTTGCATTCAAATGATCGAAAAGATAGAGATCCTGCACCCAACCCAGAAGGCCTATCAGTAACTGTACGATATCATCAAATGAGTTTTTTTAATTAGATGAATAAATCAATCCCGAACTTTAACCGTTGCTCCATTTTCAACGGGTAACCCTCGTGCCTGAGCGCATGCTTAAGTTTTGGAGTGGTACGAGGGGTTCTTGTCACTTCAGTTTTACGGCTGGATGATACCGTAACACCAAGTTTTCATACCCAAGAGAAACAATGATCATTATTGTTTTGTTAGAGGAAGGCCCTACTTGTACCCTTCACGAATAAAAC
>JACEVL010000021.1:2812444-2852444 GCA_020284085.1 Aporrectodea caliginosa | reverse complement strand
ACAGGGAGAGAGAGCTAACAGATACAGGGAGAGAGTCAATAACGACATTATAGAAGTCACTGGATTCGATTAACTTTTCCGTGTTGCTGATCCCACAGACCATATTATTTTGTAGCCATTCACGTAGTTATGCCTTTCGATTTATCAAGACGGTGTTATCTCGCGATCTTCGTTATATCCGTAGTAACAAACCATCTTGTTTTCATCCACTTCTTAGTTCTTTCCTGAGAAAATATTATGTTCTCTGTATTCTGAACTGTTCACTTAGTTCTGCGTAGTTCCCGAAGCCGCCGTTAAGCCCTCAAGTCGAAACCAGTCTCTAAGCTATCGACTGCTTGCGACTTCGTTTGAGTTTGAGTTTAGTTTGAGTTTATTCAGAATCGAACAGTAAATCAATCGAACAGTATGGATGATCAAAGTACATAGTAAGTTATACAGTCTCAGAATTGTTCATCAATGATCCTGTGTAGTAAACGATTCAATGGGGAGAAGAAGCTGACTCAGCTTATCTAGTCATCCCCATATTATGTTAGCAATTGAATATTCCATCAACAATAGATATACCGTGATCGTATGTTCGCTTAATATATCTCCGAGTATCGATATTTGACGAAGATATCATCAACAGGATAAAAGAAACACTTGCTTACTATGTACGAGTCGCATTGCAACAGACTAACAGTCTTGCAATCAATCCAGATATGATCACCAGTTCTTTACCACCTACCTGCCTGCCTGAATGGTGTTTGTTACGTTGATGTAACGCAATCGTTTTCTAGTATTGATATTGAACGGAAGGAGGTCAACCCTTGCTCCTCATTGAGCTAATTGACCATCATTCATTCATGACATTTCTAAACTGTACTTTAATATAACCAGCACCAAGGTACTGCAGCGTGTTAAATTTTCAAGGCCTTTTGAAACTGAAACTGGTTCCGTTACTGTTTCTATCCGGTTCGATAACGTTTTTAAACGACGCTGCCATGGGACAATGATTAGTGTTGTTATTTTTCGTTTATCCAGTGACTTGTTAAATTGCTCAACTACTGCTTATTACGAAATTGATTAATCCAGTGTTTCCCAACATGGGAATAGCTACACCTAAAGGTCCATGAACTTGCTTTGGGGTGGGGTGGGGTGTGACAGCTGGATGACATATTGGGAAAAACGGCGAAAACTAACTGAATATCATTGCTGATAACATAGGCTTATTACTATTCTGAAAACGTAATGCAGTGTAGAAATATAGTCGCAACACGGTGGTCGAATCACCGAATGCAAGGAGAGTCGCTCTTCATTAAGATGAAAAAACTAACTGGAAGAAAAATAAATGAAACGAAGGTCAGGTGCCATTGACTGGATGACTTTTAGTAAGGGTGCTTTGTTCTGAAAAGGTGGGAACCACTGGCTTCATCCATATGGAATGGATTGCAAGCTGAAGGAGCACTGCAGAGCAGTCTCGGATTTAGTCGTGTGTTTTATTCTTTTATAAACATTCATATGAATGCGTATGCCACCTTCTATCATAAATTCACATGATATTTCACAGTCACCGGTGTGTCAATACAGGTGGTGGTAAAATGCATTACATTATAACGTTACTATGCTGGACATACCAGACAGACAGACAGACAGACTGACAGACTGACTGACTGACTGACTGACTGACAGACAGACAGACAGACAGACAGACTGACTGACTGACTGACTGACTGACTGACTGACTGACACATAGAGACAGAGACAGAGGGCAATGGTTGATAAAAGTGTAAGAGCAGTCCCTTGAGCTAGCCTTAGATTGTGTACGAGTGTGTATGAAGTGTGTAGTGTATGAAGTGCTCGCAACTTCATTTTTCTAAGCTTTGACATATATATACAGGCCTATGATTGTGGACGGCCAGTCTTCTCCCTTGCGGCCTTGTCATCTGATCATCCCTACTTCCCACTACACGGTCATTGTACTCATTATAGCTGAGTTGGCTAGAGGGCGCAGATGAAGCAGAAATCTCGAAATAAATTTCTGCCTGGCGGGAACTTCAACGCCGAACTCTCCATTGACACTGCAACACGTTATAAAAAGTAGACTATCGTGCAGCCCTATATATAGTGGATAAGCAGTGTAAAAATAGATAAGAACGAAATGACACAATCGTCTGAACGGAGAGAACAGATCTATTAGGACGCAGAAGGTCAAAATCTAGGTGCAACAACCGATAAAGCTCGTTCATAGTGCTATCATATTCTGGCCTATCATATCTTATGCTTCCTCTATCCGGCCAAACGTTACCCTTCCCTACGCCCCACCCTTCCCTATTCTGTCATACTATGCTATACGATATATCTACAATGACGTAACTATAGGACTTCTCGTTGGAGGAGGGGCTTTTAGCCTTGAGCATGACGAGTGAGGTAGCATGAACCTATAGTGGGGCCAGGGGCTTGATTTATTTGAGGGGCGGCTTCAGCTTCGTTAAGTCCCCACCCCAAAGCCCAACGCTAGGTACGTCCCTTCACATCTATCGTATTCTATCGTGTCCCACTCTAATTCATGCTATTATTTCAGATCCGTCACATCCATCCCCAAGGACATCAGTACGGTTTGCGAGTGGGAATGGACCCTGACAGGTTAATCCAGAAGCGGAAGTGTGGATGATGGACCGGATTTGTGGTTTATTCCTCCCACCAGCTTCCACATATAGTTTCCACTCTTCTTCCCCGGAGACCTTACGGCAAACTTATAGTATCGTGGGCTGAAGGATTATTACGGTATCACTGGGCATGCTGCGCGAACGCCGGACGGTACCAGGTTTTCTAATGACGACACTAACCCTAACCCTGACCCTAACCGACCCTCACGACGTCTAACTCTAACCTGACCCTAATACCGACACTCACGAGTCGTGAGTTTACTGGCGTCGTGACTCACGAAACAGTAAACTTAGGCACTGTATCCTTCAGCCACTGATTCTATAAGTTTGCCGACGTTCCAAGTCAAAAGCCCGGAAAGTTTAAATTAGACACTAGTAGCCTAATATTTACCTTTTGAGGTGGGTGATTGTCCAGTGGGTTTAGGGTGCTGGACGGTCAACCGAGAGGTTGAGGAATCAAATCTTCGCCAGAGGAGATAATATGTTACCAGATTTCGGCTGTAGCTGCACCCCTAGCCAACTCAGCTGCGATGAGTACATTGACCGTGCACTTTCGGTGGGAAGAAGAGACGGCGAGGGAGAGGACTGACCATCCACCCTCATAAGCGGAAGCTAAGAAAATGGAGTTGTCAACACTTCATACGTATGGTTCTCTTTCAGGCTAGCTTTAGGGACTGTTTTCCTTGTTCAACTTATTCTTCTCCTCCTTCACCTCTTCCTCCACCGCCTTCTCCACCTCTACCTCCTCTTCCATCATCTCCACCTCTTCCTCTACCTCCTCCACTTCCTCCACCTTTTCCTCCACCGCTTCCACTCCTCCTCCTCCTCCTCCTATTCCACATCCTTCTCTTTCTTCGCATTCTTCTTCTTTGCATTCTTGTTCTTCGCATTCTTCATCTTCGCATTCTTCTTCTTGGCATTCATCTTCGCATTTTTCTTCTTCTTCGCATTCTTCTTCTTCTTCTTAGCAATCTAGTTTGTGCATGTGCAATGCCAAACAAATCCTCTAAACCCGCTATCCATTCTTCTTCTTTATTCTTTAGCACGTCTGATCCCTGTTCTTGTTCTCCTTATAATTATTTCCTAAGTTTGGCGTAGTCTTCGAAGAAGCCTTCAATTTTCATTACAACATTCTCTTTGAAATGCATTGGAATATGTGCCTTTGCTTTGCCTAAACTTTGAGAACAACACTGGCTGTTTAATGACAAGTACCTGCTATTGTTTGCTTGGCTACTTGTTTGTAATCGTAAAACAGTTCTATAAATGACTTCTATGCCCTGTTCTGTAGCCTCGTATTACTGAGTGTATCTTATATCTGACGTTTCCGACCTCAGTCATATAATTCTCTTTGTATCTTCAATCTCACAGTGTATCACATTAGCTAAAACATAAAGCAAGACTTCCCTGTTAGCTATCGTAAGCACTTTCTGCCTTGCATGAAGGATTTGTATAAATAAATTTTACCTGATGATGACACACACTCACTTTTGGTTTTTAATTGTTGAGTCTTAGTTAGCTATTTAAGCTATATAACTTCTAGTACTACAGTACTACTACAACAACCTATCGCTATTTCTTCCTGTACTTGGGTGACCCTGCTAGCGGGACTTTGGTCCTTTAAGGGTTTCTCTCTCTCTTTGCTTTCGGTTTGACAATAAATATTGTTGCTTTACCATACGATGTTATCTTGCAACATGAAGCAATAAAATTTGTGGTTATGGATATATGGTTAAATGTACTATACTTGTCAATATCAAGTTGACGAAATTCAAACCATGCAATCAGCAATATTTTCAGGCAGACTCATTTTCAAACATCCGTTTGTATCTTTTACGATCTTTGAGATCCGGTAGCAACCTCTAAATGTTATTATTTGAGCTGACAAATTACATAATTGTTGTCTCATTCATAGAAACAGTACTAGAAGGTGCCACATGATGAAAGTTGAAGAATAACTTAAGGACCAATCTAAAATACATATGCATAATATAGAAATGTGTGTTTAAAGACTTTACTGCAGTTCACGTCATCTCAACAAGCTGATCTACTTGTTGCGCATTTGCATTTAGTTATGTAATCTGCGCCTCATGAATATTCATTTGAGAAAAAAGTTCATGGTTAGAAGGCTGTATTCTTATTGACATTTGTTGACATTTATTGCTATATTAAGATCTATGTACACCAGAGTGAGGTCTGACAGCTGGTACAATAAAGAATATATACTTACTTACTTTACTTATATAGACCCTAATATATATATATATACATATATATATATATATATATATATATATATGTACTATATATATAATTATGCATATGTACATGTTTACTGGTACAGACAGAATTGTCTTGCCAAATCCATCTTTTTCGAATTCAATCCAATCTTTATTCCATTCAGTTCTATACTAACTAAATTGTCCCAGCATAGCCCTTATTCTTATTATCTTATGTTATTTCCATTTCATCCTTACCTATCCATATTGTACTATTCCTTCGCATTCTATCCCACCTTTTCTTATCCTACTATACATGTATGCTATCCTATCCTATCCTATTTATCTACCCCAGCTAATGCTACCACCTTATCATGTCTTATCTTATTCTATCATATCCTATTTCTATTATATCCCATTCCATCCTTTCAAATATTATCATATCTTATCCTATCTTATTGTACAGCATCGAATTCCATAATACCCTATTCCATCCTATCCAATATTATCCTGTTTTATCGTAATGTATCTAATTCCTTAATACCCTATTCCATCCTATCCAGTACTGTATCTCATTCCATAATGCCCTATTCCATCCTATCCAATATTATCCTATCCTATTGTACAGTATCTTATTCGATAATACCCTATTCCATCCTATCCCATAGTATCCTTATCTTATCATGTCATATCGAGTCCCATCGTAAGCTGCCCTGTCATATCCAACAGTTATCTCAATCTATCCTCCCTGTATACAGTATTAAAGCCCCTCTTGTAGGCTAGTGTATGAGCCCCTCGTATACATCTACGCCTCTTCTGCTGTTTACATTCGCCTGCGAATAAACACTGTGTAGACACTCGTACGAAACATCCATCGAGTCCATTTGTTCGCGTGGCCTCCGCCATTTCTTAAAGACCTCGGGCGACACAGACGGCCTTTTTTATAGCGCTTTTACACTGTTTACACCGGCGCCGACATGTCCCAACAGATGTAGCCCTATACCTCTCTCTATATATGTCCTGATTTCTCGAAACCCTTTCCATCTCTCCTCAGTCTCTTCCTCATTCGTTTCTACCCCGTCCCATTTCACCCCACTTTTGCACCGCCAAAGTGTTCTTCTCTTTACGATTACGTATATACAATAAAAACTATATGGGTCGGGTCAACTGGAAGGTCAATGATATGTACGTTTATGACCGAGATATCGTCGTGTCGGTCAACTATCGCTCTTGGCATATAAACGCATAATAGTGTATACATATATATCATATATATACACACATTATATCATATATACATGTAGACACATTATTTTGTATACATGCATTATTTCATATATAGACATTATTTCATATATATATATATATTATATATAATATTATACATATATATTCAAGTAATAAATGAATGAATGAATGAATATATACATTTCATATATTCGTATACAATATATATAATTATATTATACAATATACATGCATTGCACATAATTTCATATATATATATATATATATATATATATATATATATATATATATATATCCATATGTATCTATATATGTACATATTTCATTATATATACATGCATATAATATATATAACATTAATAATAGTCGTGTTTGCGCTTGAAAGAATTTGGAGGCGCTGCATAAATGTGCTACAGTACAAACGGCCTTACTGTTCCCTTTCAGCAGCTGTAGACGAGCGACTACCTCCTTACATGTAAGCCTATCCGTACAGATAGTTGCCCGGATTCGCTGGATAATCGCTGGCGAAACTCAGCGAGGCGCTGGTGACAGCGGTGCGCGTCGCTCATGAGAAGCTGCGAAGCTACATGTACGTCCCAGGAGACGACGTCGTTATCTTAATTGTCATTAAGACGGAGGGTACCACATGCTGGCCAGAAATTAGTGCGCCCAATATATATATATATATATAATATATATATATATATATATATATAGTACAGAGATATATATATATATATATGTATACATATATATATATCATTATAGTTTTGCGTGACTAATATATATATATATATATATATAATATATATATGACGATAATTTCATTATATATATACATGCATATAATATATATATAGGGAGACGTATCCAGTCGTGTTTGCCGTTGAAAGGCTCTCTAGAGGCGCTGCATAAATGTTGTACTCTCTGCTATATAAACATTCAGTTGTACCACTGAATGTTGTAATACTTCTTCTTGAGGCAGCAATCGACTGCAGAGGGCGCCCACTGACCCACTGGCAAGGTCCGGGGTTCGATTCTCGGCGTAGCCATGACTATTCTCAGCACGAGGACTGTTGAGTACTAATCCGCTAGGTAGCGCAAGTATGATATTGTATTGTATTGTATCTATCAATTTATATAGCGCCTGTCGCAGTGCACACCACTTAGAGGCGCTTCTGGTTGCGGGAAATAAATATATCGCAAAAATGACGTATTGTTTGTGAACGAACTACCGGAAGTAGAATTGTGAGGTCAATTTCACGACAGCGCCACCTAGCCAGGACGACATGATAAGTTCCGTTGTCTGGGACAAGGCAGCCGAGTGGGTACAGCGCTTGGCCTGTAACGCGGAGAGTACGGGTTCGAGGCTCCATTAAGGCGGTCACTGTGTAAAGACCTTGAGCAAGTCCTTCACTCAAAGTTGCTCAGAGCCATCGATGTTCTGTCCTATGGTCGTGTGTATTTTGGAATGGAGGCAATATCGAATACAGTTGTATTGTATTACTGTATTGTATTGTTGTTGGATTATCGTTGTCGTGTATGCGCCTCAGCCGAAAAACCTAACAACTCAGCCAGATGGTGCTTTAGACAAGAGTTGTTTATAGCGGTGTTTAATAAGTGTACGGGAACCTAATCGCAGTTCTTACAGCGCCGCATTTTTGTTACCTGACTGTGATATGGCATTGGATACCTTGATGAGAAACTACCGGTGGCTGACTTAAAAATAAATGATGATGTTACCTGTGTAGGGCCTATGCCAGTTTGTCTATCAGTCTCTCTCAAATACAGTGCCTGTCTGTCTGTCTTTTTGTCTCTGTTTGTCTGTGTATCTGTCTGTATGTCTGTCTCTCTCTGTCTGTCTGTCTGTCAGGGATATACCTCTAAGGGCCGACGCCTACGTGACCGATACAGACAACTTTGAATACTTAAAAGTGTGAATTGCAAATAAATTTTCATTGCTGACAGACAGACAGACAGACAGACAAACAGACAGACAGACAGACACACAGACACACAGACAGACAGACAGACAGACTTTGATTAGTAGACTATTAAACAGAAACTTAGAAAAGAAGTATGGGAAGAGAGAGATAGACCGACAGACAGACAGACAGGCAGAGGGAGAGGGAGAAAGACAAACCTGTTGTGACTAATGAGAGAGGGGAAAAAGGCAAATAAAACCCCGAGACGGGGGTCGTCGGCGAAGCTAAGCCAAAGCCGGAGACATTACTATCACTATATACCAAAGCAACAAAGAGTAAGTGACGAGACAAAGAACGATTGAAAGTGAGAATCAGACAAAGGGACGAGAGACTCCTCAAAGACAGGCAGGTCATGTGTTGAGCACTCACAACACCGCACAGACTTCTGGTTCGACTGGCTTGACCAGAATCCTCAGCGCCAGTTCCGAGCCATACGCCAGATGGCGCATAAAACTTTATTACCCTCTCTCGGTTCTGCTGCGTACATACTGCGTCTAACTAGCATGGTATGGTACATATACCTCAACGGCAGGACTATACCTCTTCGCAAGCACCCCAACTATGAGACTGATTTTAATGGGTATACTCGGAAACAGCTGCGTAACTGCGTTGCGCAAGTGTGTGACCTAGTTGCATGCCGCTTGACACAGATGCATACGGTCGACCTAAATCCATGTTGAATTGGTGGCAGAAGCGTGTGAGAAATCCGCGAGGCTATAAAAGATTGCCTACGTACTACTTAACATGGTTTCGATAAAGTTTACTGAATGCGTGAAAGTCGAATATTTACAAAACGTTTCAAGATGAAAACAACTATAAAAATGTACTTGACCTAAATACACGCTCGTATTAACATGTATTTAGGTCAAGATTTAGATATGATTCCTGTAGCGCTTGACCATTTCAGAGACGCGCTCCTGATTTGCATAAAGAAGCGTTAAATGTTGAATTCTCTGCACGTGCGTAACCTACAGATGCATACCATAGGCAATAAGCAGCAGAACTATTAAACCGGAAGCAACGAAAAATACCAGACGTTAATTAGTTCTGTGAACAAAATATTCGTTGCAAATGGTAACACGAACGTAAGCACGAAGGAATGTACCAAAGAATGATGGTCGTAGGCTAATATTTGTGTTAGAGAAGTTTGTCAAAGGAAACTAATCGAAGGCGCTTCTGTGTTAGGCTAAATGATGTAGGCTAATAATGTGATTGAAAACGTTCATCAGGACGCGATGATGTTGTAGTTCTTGATGATGATGATGATGATGATGATGATGATAACGATGATAATGTAGACAATGGTGATGATAGTGATTATGATGATAACGATGAAAATAATGATGATGATGTTGTCGTTGTTGGTGATGATGATGATGATGATGATGATGATGACGACGACGATGATGATGATGATGATGATGATGATAACGATGATAACGATGATGATGATGATGATGATGATGATGATCATAATGAATTAATGATGATAACGATGATGGTGATGATAACGATGAAAATAATGATGATGATGTTGTTGTTGGTGGTGATGATGATGATGATGATGATGTCGACGATGGTGATGATAGTGATTATGATGGTAATGGTCACATTACTAACGTGGGGAGTTATTTCGCCAAGTTCAGGCATAGAAATTGATTTTAGTATTATTTTATCGACGGCAGATATGATTTCCAGGAATATAAAAATGCAATAATATATGATACTCGGGATTGCAAAAAATTAGTAATATAGTATTATTATTGTAATTATTATTCTAAGAGTATTATTATTTTTATCATTTTCCTCGAGGTACATGTGACTTATGATCCCTCGGGTAAGTTTATTGCACAAAGTAATAATAAAGTATTATTATCATTATTATTATTGTTGTCGTCGTCGTCGTTTTCATTATCATCATCATCATCATCATCATCATCATCATCATCATCATCATCATCATCATCATCATCATCATCATCATCATCATCATCATCATCATCATCATCATCATCCCGTCGTCATCATCATCATCATCATCATCATCATCATCATCATCATCGGTAGTGGTAGTGGTAGTGGTAGTGGTGTTGGTAGTAGTAATCACAGTAGAAGTAGCGTAGTAGTAGTAGTAGGCCTATTTTCCCCCGAGGTAGTCGTTCACATGACATATGATCCCTCAGGATTGCACAAATTAGTAATAAAGTATTATTATTACCATTATTGTTAACTAATTATTTATCATTAATTATATATTATTTATTAGATTGATTATTTATTATTAATTATAACTGTAAAATAATATTTTATTTATTATGAATTGTTGTTGTCCTTGATTTATTGCTGCTAGGCTAGCGATTAGCATCACAAAACAGCATTGACTGCATGGGCAGCGTTTTATTCGCACTTAAAAAGCACTTCACGTATTAATAGGGTTTCAAATGCGATCGCATTTCCATACTCCCTATTCTATTTCTCTTTCACACCCTCCTTCTCTCTCCTACCCTGTTTCCCTCTCCCTTTCCTCCATCCGTTCGGGTTTTTTTATGTCGGGCTCAGATAGGAAACGGACCAATGCTATGGGGTCACGATAGAGTCTCCTAATAAAATACAGCCCGTAAAAACAAAGTTTTTTACTATATCCATCTACTATCCTATAATGCGTCTTATGAAGCAGTTAGCTCTACAAATATATATTCCGCGTTCATTTTACAACATAGCGTCCGTTTAATCAGGCACCGCACCCGTTTCTGTTGCAGCCAATGGCAACGCTGGCCAATGGCAACCCTCCGTATCGGAAAAGGGGATTCCCCGATTCGAAAAGTTGAGTCCCCGATTCTATAAGCTAGCCTTTTTGGGGAGCTGAAATTTTGATAGAATGAAGTGTGTGCGAGGGCGAGTCTATCTGCCAAGTTTCACGACGATTGAATGATTGTAAGTGATCGAACTAGTCGTCGCAAGATTTGACTTTTTAGCCTGTGGCTCAATCAAGCAATCAAGCAAGCAATCAAGCAAGATTCCCGCAAGTTAAAGTAGATGGATAAAAAGGCAGGAAAGCACTATAGCGACAGGTGCGAGGCATTGGAAGTGACGAGATTGGAGGTACCCCTGGGGGTGGGGTGGGGCGCTTAGTGGACTGGTGCTGAGTAAAGAGGGGACTGTGGAGCAGTAGAAACGGGGACTGCGGGCGTGAATGCCACTATAAAAGCGACTCAAATGGAACGGAAAGCTTTTCAGAGCGGCACAATGAAACGCAGACATCGACGCTTTGGATAATTTCCAGTTTTGCATAATAATAAGAGCGGACTGATTCAACGTGTCTCTCTGTCTGTCTGTGTGTCTGTTTGTCTGTCTGTGTGTCTTGGTGTGCGTGAGTGCGTGCTGAGGGTCCCTCCGTCTGAAGTCGTATTCGGCGACCGTACTTTGAGGACCACGTGGGGCCGACGCTATCAAACGGCAATATAATTTGTACCACGGGGAATGTTCCTATATTATGGCCATTATATATTTGTGTGCGTGTATGCTTGATTGTTTGTGTGCGTGCGTGCGCGTTTATGCGTACGCATGTATATATGAGTGTATAATGTATATATACACGTATGTATGAATAAATATACATGTGCGTCAGTGTACATGTAGATACATATATACAGATACATGCAGATACATATACATACATATATATATATATATTAATGTGCATATATATATATATATATATATATGTGTGTGTGTGTGTGTGTGTGTGCGTGCGTCTGTGTGTAATGCATTAGTTGATGTGAGAGACACCTATACAGAGGCATGCAGAGAGTGAGAGAGAAATGAAGAGGCGTAGACTTAGAGTGACAGACAAGGATAGAAAAAAAGAGACAAGAAACAATCGGGAAAAATCTGTTTCTTCGTCGCAGTTATAAAATTCACATCGCAGATCTAAAACCCACTTAGTTAAACAGGTGTATGAAAAGACCAAAAGAAACGGTATACACAGAGAGAGAGAGACAGACAGAGAGAGACAGACAGATAGACAGACAGACAGAGAGACAAACAGAGACAGAGATACAGACAGAGAGACATAGGCAGTGGCGTAACTAGGGGTTCGTGCGCCCGGGGGCAAGAATTTCCTGAAAATTTTTTCTCACTTCCGCCAAAATTTCTATTTCTGATGACCTTTTTTTTTTTATGCTTTTTCCCTCTGTTTTTTTTCAACAAGAACCTTGTCAAATATCATTTTGCGCCCCCTTTGCCCGTGCGCCCCCCCGCCTCACGTACAAAAGTTACTTTTTAAAAACTATTTTTCTATTTTTACCTGATTTCTTTAACAAAAACACATTTTCAGACCTAATTTTGCGCCCCCCCCCTGTCCTGCGCCCGGGGGCGGCCGCCCCCTGCCCCCCCGTCGTTACGCCACTGGACATAGGTAGACAAAGACACAGACATACGGACAGATATAGACATAGAAGCAAACAGACATAAGGAGAACTGACTTACAAAGCCAGAGTTAACTATAGTCACGTAAGCTTATATACAGACAGACAGAGGCATACAATCCTACAGAGAGACAGAGACAAACATGCTGAGACAGTCAGACAGAGGCAGAGTACAGATACAGATTTAGCCAAAGACACAGGCACATATACATACAGACAGACACAGCAATTACGAAGGACATAGAAACGATGACATCCTGGAGCAGTGAGCCAGTTCCAGAGCCCAACGTAGACATTCGTCAGTGAGAGAAATGCGGTAAATCAGACAGCGATCCATCCAAGTGACGATGATGACGTTGCCTTTATTTGGAGCGCAATCGACGAACAGCTGCAATTAATTTATGGCTTCAGAAATATTGATCAAGGACACTTCACCGAATCGCATTAAATTAATTCTGCCCCATCATTACTCTCTAAATTGTTATAAATCACATGTATATAGGCCCATATATATATATATATATATATATATATGCATTACGCGTGAAATATATATATATATCAATTATATTAATGCTATTCAGAAAGCAATTATTATAGATAAGGACGCAGACGTGTTTGCCATTGTACGCGTGAATATGAACGTTACAATGTTATTCATTAGCACTTAATCAATTATATTAATGCTATTCAGAAAGCAATTATGGAAGGGATTTTACATGATAAGGACGCAGACGTGTTAGCCATTGTAAATAAGTCTGAATACCTCTTGAGTAAATCATGAATAGGGGTCTACTTTGCATTTGCAAATGGTAGGCCTAATTATACGATTAATTTGTTTTAACTGGGATACAGAGAGTGATGAGATTATGGAAGGGATTTTACATGATCATTAATCACACCAACTTACTAACGATTACTAACGTGTATTTCAGAGTTCGACACAAAATTTTCTACATGAACGAATCTTTCAACGACATTTGCAGCTCAAACTATCGTGACAATCTTTTTGAGATGCATTAACAATGCATTTGGGACCGCCTTCTATATAGGCCTTGCCAGTCAAGACTGCAGACTAGACATTGGTGCCTAATCACAATATCAGCGCATCGTTTCCCGCGCGAGTATCACGTGGTATGACGTGTCAGGCCACGTCATTGATTCGATGCGTGGCCGCTAGATGCATCAACGCGTGCACAAAGAAGTAAACAAGCCGATAACTAATTGATTTGGCGTCATTGAAATTTCCAGTATCAACGCGGGCTTACAACTTACTGGCTAACCAAGATATGCTACATTGTCAATAAGATTAGGTGAGATTAAATTACTTTTACAAATGATTAATTTGGAGATGATATATTTGATTGTATTAGAATCAAAGAAAAGAAAGTATTGAGAAGAGTATTTGTTTAGATTTAATTCAGGAAAGAGGACACAATAGAATTAAATTAGACCACTTACTATCAGATTAAAGAAAAAGGAAAGAGAGATACTGTGTAGCATAAAGATACGATAAGATTAGATCAGCATATATAGCTGAAGCTGTATTGCATGAGACCACAGTAAATTGCTGTAATGGTGCTGATATACGAGAAGGGTTTTGAAATGAGCGAGAGCTGTAGTAAACGTAGGAATATATACGCCCACATCTGCGCCTAAGAGACCTCGAATTCTTGGATCTATGCGCAGCCAAGAAGAGTTTATGACTCGGTATTCGATTAGGAAAGCCATCCATGGTCAGCCCAGCCTCGTGTGAGGTATGTCGAGGCTCAGGCAAATGAGGAGGAGAATGAGAAGTATACGGAGGGAGAGGAAGAGAAGATGAAAAGGAGGAGGAATAAAACTAGAGGAAGATGAGGAGATGAAAGAAGAGTGATCCACGAAAGAAAACAGAAACGGGAGCGAATGAAAACGAGGATAAGAGAGAGAAGTGGAGGAGGAGTAATAGAATTATAGGATATTTAGAGTGAACAGTAGGATGAGGAAGAATAAAAATAGAAGGAAGAGGAGAGGAAGATAGGTGGCAATCGAACAGAGGCGCTCTGTCTGTCTGTCTGCTCACCTGTTTGTCTGTCTGCTCACCTGTCTGTGTGCCTGCCTTTCTGTCTTCTCATCTTTCTGTCTGTGTGTCTGCCGCCTGTGTGTGCCTGTCTGTCATCTGTCTGTCTGTCTGTCTGTCTGTCTGTCTGTCTGCCTGTCTGTCTGTTGGTGTCTGAGTGAAAGAGAAGAAAGTTGTTCCACAGTCTGTCTATCTGTCTGCGTTCATCTCTCTTTTCCTTCTATCCTGTCTCTCCGTAAATGTTGGTGTTTGAACCCAAATTATTTCTACGCATGTTGGTCCATGTATCATCCAGTCCATCTGTTTCTCCGTCTGT
The DNA here is from genome assembly GCA_020284085.1 of Aporrectodea caliginosa. Taxonomy (NCBI): domain Eukaryota; kingdom Metazoa; phylum Annelida; class Clitellata; order Crassiclitellata; family Lumbricidae; genus Aporrectodea; species Aporrectodea caliginosa. The sequence goes on along the minus strand of JACEVL010000021.1, from coordinate 2,837,545 downwards.
TTGTCTGTCTGCCTTCGTCTGGTTGTTGTCTGTGCGGCTGTCCATCTTTTAAGACGTAAACACGTCGGCCAGATGAACGAACGACCGGTCATTAATGGTCAATAAAGGTGGCCGAGAGCGAGGTTAATCATCAGGTCACGTAGGTCATTCGGTGCTTTGATGGCGCAGGCGATGCTGATGATGATGGTGGTGTTGATGTTGACGCAGTCAGTGGTTGTTGTGATAGCAGAAGTCGATGGAAGGGAGGGAGGGGCCTGATGAGGGTGTCCGCGTTGATCTCTCCCTCAGGACTTGATCCGCAGACGCTATTGTCACTGACCCGAAGATAGTCAAGCATCAGCACCGAGAAGGTCAAGTGAAGGGTGAGAGGAAGGGGGAATAAGGGAGGGAGGGAAAGGAGAGACAGAGAGAGACAGAGAAAGACAGACAGAGACAGAGACAGAGATAGACAGACAGAGAGAAGAGAAGTAAGGAGGGATGGTCGTGCCAAGTGACGAAGCTCAGTGTTGCAATGTCACGTGGTGAATTAGTAGAATATTACTAATTATATTATTGACAGGCGCCATGTTGATCTAGAAATTGTTACCGGTGCGGCGTTCCGGTCGTCAAAAACAGAACCGGAACGCCGTTCCGGTGCGTTCCGGTGCGTTCCGGTCCCAACCGATCCCTGTTTATTGATGAGAGTAAATTAGTAGAATTAATAAACATTTATTTAATTTCACGAAAGCAGTCGCAGATTAGCCTATGTGTTTCTTCTTTGAAGACTTCCTTAAGACATTGCTACTTGGAATATGCAAATGGTTCGCTGGTTTGTCGGTGCAGGTTGATGATTGGCGGATATAGATAGTTAATTTGCATTAATCTATGTAGATCGTTGATTTTTAAATGCAACTAATTCGTTTGCATACACCAATCGTATATTGCAGAGTTATTTACAAATACAAATCGTCTAGTGCTTTCAAGTCAAGGTCGTCTAGGACAGTACGTGTCCTTGACGGTATACACAATGGGTAAATCGCACGGTCTGAACTAGGTTTGCTGTTGACGTCGCGGCTTACAGGTGCTCAGAGTGTCGTACACAGTTCACGGCCAGTTGTAGTTTGCCCAGATGGGACAGTGGGAATCGGTTGACGGAGGAGGGAGACGATGTTGTCTGGTCCCTTCGGCTAGGGACGGTTCGCTGCACCGATCTCAAATGAGCCATGACCACCTAGTGATGTTAGGCTTGGCTGAACACGGCCGCGCTTAATCCCGGTCCGAGTGTGCGATTAAGTCCTCATTAGGAGTCTGGATTGTCGTTGCTATGGCTACGGACGACGGGCCATTGTCTGGCCGGCCGTAGACAACGCTGACCTCTGCTGGCGGCCTTGACCCGGTAATTAGGTGAGGAGGCGATGAGTCAGCGATGACTCCCTCCCTCCCGTCTGCTTTGAGGAGCAGAAGGTTGGCGCTTGTGACGATTGTTTGAAATTGATTGTCCCGCTCTGAGGGTGGATGGAAGGATAGACTGCGTCTCATTCTTCGGTTGACAGAGACACGAGACGCACGGGAGAAGGTGATCACCCGAGGCCGAGAAAAAGAAGGATGTATTACCGCTCACCGGTAATTTAGCCAGCTTACCGATCCAGACAGGTCAGCAGCAATCGTTATCGTAAACTCTAAACTTCTAAAGCGCCACTCGAAAGCCAAGCGCAGGGCACCAGCTTATTCACGAGCGCTGTATAGCATTTTTAATACCGTTGGTCGAGATTTCGTCCTAAAAATGACACAGGTCACTTCGTTGTATGACGCTGGATAACATCTGTTAGGTACAATTTGTTAGAAATTGATGCACTGATTCTATACCGGATTAACTAGAAATTTGGTGGCGGCTTTATTGGTAGCTGTAACAGCTGTAGCTGTATACGACTAGGCAAAGGTTACCGCGTTCATTGTCACTGCTGTTTAGAAAATTCTACGAACGAAACAGTCTACTGTACGACGTGGTTGTTTGGTTTATTCAAACGTATCGTACTCAGTTCTGCCCAATTCAAGGCGTCAATTCCACCGAATTGAGAAGGAGAGATTAGCAGATCAAAATGACTGCGTGGAGCAGACAATAATAATTATGTGGTAGACAGTTGGCGTAGATCCTCGTAGTGTAACATCCTAGGTTGATTTGGTGCCATTTAGACGTTGCATCAGCAGCTACCAATAAACTCGACATTCTTCGAACAATTTACCATAACTATATCTAGTTGTTAAATTGTTCACCTTGCACGCAGAGGTGGCGGATCTGCGAATTTTTGGAAATCTAAAGCCCAAGCCTATATCTGACGAATCCATAACCGATACTCGTTATCCTCTATTCGGATAGCACATAAAATGTATGAAACAGGAACCATATGGTTGATTATTGTGACAAAAGTACATTTAGGTGACGCCGTGACGGGTCTCCTCTTTTAGGTGACGGGTCTCCTCTTTTAGGTGACGGGTCTCCTCTGTTAGGTGGCGGATCTCAAGTCCGAGGTTCCGGGTGTCAGATCCGGCTGACTACATCCTGCGCCTAACGGGCTGCTCCACGCGCTAATTTCGATCTTGCTATTTAGCATGGATTTATTTAACTTCAGCGGAGCACTGGCCTTGATTCATCCAGTACTTGGTCGACAAATCGAGGTTGACCTCCACTAACACTTACGTTAACTTCTCACAACGAGAAGTAATTGAATAGCGATGACTGAACAGCATTCACGTCCGGAACCGTTTTGCATCTGGTTGATGTGTACAGGTAGCGTGCGATTCGAATTCAACGACCTGATCTTCTTGATAGTAACCTTATTGCACCTTGGTCTTGGCGTGCCATCATTTGATTCCTTATGTATCAGATACCGTAGAAGTTGTAAATTACAATTAATATATCGACGTTCCGACTCGATGGAAGCGCGTATCCAGGTATAGCTTTTCCGTTTCCTTATAACCTTGCGTTTCACCGTATGACCGCTACGCTTGACTAGCCTTCAGACCGAGTAATATAGTCTTAAACTGAGAGCAAACTGCAGGCGAAGAAAGGAAAAGAACAATATGTAACAGATGCCGGTGTATACTCTATTGCGAAACATTGTATCTACCATGGCGAAGCTGAATGCTGAATACCAAAGTTCGACCGTACGTTACAGCAGAAAATAGCGTACGCGTACGGTACGTAATTTACTAAAAATAATAGCGTACGCGTACGGTACGTTCGTATTCCGTACGTATGAGCAGCCTTTAATATTAGTTGCTTCTCGTGACGTCACATTTTGTCTCCTCATTTTCTCGTCGTTTTTTCTCGTCGTTATTACGTCACTTTACAGTTCTTATTTGTAGTTCCGTTTCAGCGAAGAGGTAAATTATTATTTTGTTTTTATTTTGTATAATTTTCCATTCTTTAATTTGTAATTTTGTTATTCCTTGTTAATTCTATAATAAAAAAATAAAAATTAGCGTACGCTATTTATTAATTTAGCCAAAAATAGCGTACGCGTACGGTACGCATTTCAGCAGAAAAAATAGCGTACGTTCCGTACGTACGGTCGAACTTTGCTGAATACAACTATAGTTATTAGATATTGCCTCCTTGCAAAGTGCAGGAGTTCACACGACCATACGACAGAACATCGATGGCGCTGAGCAATTGCAAGTGAAGGACTTGCTCATTGCTCAAGGTCCCCAGTGACTGCCTCGGGTGAGGCTCGAACCCGTACTCTCCGCGTTACAGCGTTCTAACCATTCGGCTACGATGCGTCGTGGAAATACGGGACGGAGGAACTTTCTCACAGATAAGAGATCTGCGATCTGGTACAGATAAAAATTGAGTGTGTAGCTCGCTAAGATGTGAAGAAGCACAGCTAGCCAAGCAGTTATGATGATCTTAAACTCATGTGCGCGGAGCATGGGAAACGAATACAGTTGGACATATATAAAAAAATATACATGTCATATATTAGTCTATATGACCACTTAGTTCTATATGTGCGTATTTTGTATACATATATCTGTTATATGTGCATATACTTTATATATCTTTCTGTACACACTTGTATGCACTTGTTACACACCTATATATGTGTGAGGATATAATTATATCCATAAAATTTTGAAAACAGTAGAAGCTATTAACAAAATAACGAAGCCAATGTGCGCAAAGTCGTCACATTAGTGTCTGACAAAGGCACGGTGATTGTGATCTATAGCTAGACAGCAAAGTGGTCCATTTTGAAGTAATTAAATGAAAACGCCCAACAGTCGGCGAAATGAGTTAATGTGCTTTGAGACCGGACATACATGTATGCAATGTTTCCCTCTGACGAATGTTTCTAGCCATAGCGGTGTGTCTTTTTGAATGTATACCATCTAAGTATAATAATAATAATAATAATAATAATAATATCTTTTCTTTAATAAGCGCCTGACAAACGCACTGCGCTGTACATTTACATGTTATGCAATTTAAATCTTAACTACTAACAGAACAGACAGCCTGCAATACACGGCGCTAATAGCAGCCTGCAAAGCATATCCGCCCAACGGGGGCTCGAACTCGGTACCTCTCGGTCTCTGTGCCAGATGTTATCCAATGCGCTATCGCATGGAACGAATAGTCTTCCCGTTTGTGTGCGGATATATCCTTTGCAGCAGGGATTGTAGAGGTACCTTTTCTTAACACTTTGAAACTGTTCTTTAAGCTCGGCTGGGTAGATATCTTGAAGTAGCACTACCTGAATTCTCTGAATGAGTGAGTGAGTACATGGAGTCTGACTTTATCAAGATTATTTGTATAGCGCTATTTACAACGTCGCCAATCTACTCCCAGCATTAGGGGACACCTGGTCTCCTCTGGTCACCTCCCTTGTTGTGAAATTACTTCAATTTCTGTGTTGTTGCATTTTATGTTGCATGGATCCTTTTATAGTTACGAAATATCACCGTTTTATTGATTTAATTAATGTGCAGGATAAATTTAATCAAGTTGATTAAATAAGTCAGGTATTGGCGTGTGTTGTTGCTGTTTAACGAGGCTGTGTCATGATGAAGATGATTAGCGTCGCCCTCCTCTTTTATCCGTGTTTGGGACTGTCGCCCCTACAAGATATTGCAGATATTTGTGGTGCTGATTGACATTTTATTATATATACCCACAATAGCTATCTAATTCGTCTTTTGAGAATTTTAACTGCTTTGGTCGATTTCTCGTAAACAAAATACATGTAATTAACTTTATACAAAACAACTGTAGCTGATATTGATCTCCTTCCAAAGTTCACAAGTGCACACAACCATACGACAGAGCATCCATGGCACTGAGCAATAATTATGTAGGTGAACTTGCTCAATGTTCCAACACAGTAATTGCCTTGGACGAGGCTCGATCCCATACTCTCCGCGTAACAGGCCGAGTGCTCTAACCAAGTGGTCGTCGTGCCACACAAGAACACATAAGAACGTTGAACACGGGAAAGTAAATGTTGCAACATTTTCTTTTTCTTTCTCACGTTTCTCCTACGTTTCTTCTTATAGATTGACTTAATTATGTTAAAGGGGTGCTATGAAACTGTACTGTTTCAAACTTGTGTTGGTGTCTGGTGCACGCGACAGGAACCCCTACAGAAGAGTGGGATGTTTTGATGGTAGGTCCTACATACTGGAATAGGCTGTCATAAACCTCTGACACGAAATGCTGCATTTCGCCAGCGATTGAAGATCAAACCATGGATTCAGTCTTGAGTTGTTAGGCCCGCAGAGACTTCGACGAGTTTATACAAGAGGTGCTCTAGAATATGTGGGTTTTTAAATTAAGATTTGAAATGGCGAGTGTGGATCCACAGTTTAACCACATCTTATGCTCGAGAGTGTAGTGATTAGCGTACTGAACTATAAGTCGATAGGTGGGGTTCAAATCCCCGCCAGGGCAAATATTTGGTTTGAGATTTCTGCTCAACCTGCGCCACTAGAAAACTCAGCTATAATGAGTACACAGACCGTACACTGTCAGTGGGAAGATGGTAAAGAGTGGACTGGCCAGTGGCCAACCGTCGTCATATGCCGAGGGTAAGAAAGTGAAGTCGCTAACACTTAATATCCATGGCTACCTTTCAGGCTAGCTTAAGGGACTGCTCCTCTTCTTCTGTGGCAACAAAGACCTTTGAAGTCGGAAGAAATTATGCTAGAACATTTCTCAGTTCTCGCCGTTCCTATGGCATAATAGAACTCAAACGGTATTTCCTTATAAGCTATATATCGGGCTATCTGGTTCCACACTGGTATAGTTACGGCCTAAACCAGCATATCTATGACCATACTGGTATTCAAATGCCTGCTGAGTGGCATATACTATATGACGTACCCGTAGATGACCGATACGTTTATTTAATGCTGCGTATCAATAATCATGGACAACTAACCGTTACGGATAGCTTTCGAAATGCCTCAGATTTCACTGGGCCACCCTTGTGATCTGTACGAAGTCCTTAAGTATAGAGTTCTACCTAGAATATCGTCGTAGATACATTAACCATACAGACAACATAGGTGGCAAGACCAGTAAGCCCCATTGGTCTTACCACCAACAAAGTCTTTATTTTGATGGGAAAACTCAACTGTCCCTGACTCCTTTCTTCCAGGGAATGTTTCCCTATCTTCTCGCATTTCCCTCTTGGGTTTCCACCGAACTGGAATTCTGCCCTGGTAAGTGATTTTGCAAGTAGCCAGCGTCGACTGCAGCTGCCTTGACCTCTGGCCCTTATCCTTGACCCCTGACCCTTATTACAGCGGCGTTATAGACATAGCCCTGGGGAATAAGTTGGTCTCCCTGGGCGGCTTTTGTTTGGCGATGAAAAAACTGGAGATTTACGCTTGCGTTCACATGCTCAGATTATTAATATTTCAGCCAACCATAATGGAATTCAGTTTTAGCCGAGACACGGTGACTTATGCGAAGGACATTAGTGAACAACAGAGAACAGCTCGCTTTGGTCTTATGCATGCAGAGAAATTGTTGTAACAGGCAAGAGAGAGACTGATGCGCGTACATCTGCCTCAAGGCCAGGGTTGATTGGTTTTATTATTACTTCGATTATAATTATGTGCGATCTATTAAAAGGAATTGATGAGTCATAGTCGCAAGTTTTGCTAATGTTTACCAATCGCCACCTGGACAGGGGCGCAACCACGGTCCAGAAGTTGGGGACCTAATAGAACGTCTGAGTGGGGGAATTGCGAGCGCCGAAGGCGCGAAGCTGCGATTGCCGAAGGCAAGAAGCCCATAACGACTAGGGGTATGGGGGAGCGTCGTAAGCTCCCCCATCGGGGTCTGGGGAAGCCGACGCAATTTTGAGCATTTGATACCAAATGGAGTGTATTTTGGGCTCTTGTTTACCTTAAAATTTTCAAAAGTTGGAGGGACCGTCCCAACCTGTTCGAAAGTTGGGGGGGGGACGCGTCCCACAGGTCCCATAGGGTGGTTGCGCCTATGCACCTGGATGCACGTGAAAACTGCCGATTCACATGCGTCGTTATAGTGTGCATCCAAGCTGGTATGTAATGTAATTGAACATTTATATAGCGCCACTTCAAGGTTTCTACTCAGTGGCGCTCTCTGCGCTATAGCCTAAATGATGTTAAATGTCATAACGAGCAATGGTATGGACTGTGACTGCCTACTGAAACAAATCGTGATCAATTCCCAAAACCAAACAAAAGAAGAACAGTCTCTTAAGCTAGATTTGAGGCAGGCATCATGAGGCATGGGTATGAAGTGTTATCGACTCCGTTTTCTAAGCCTCGACAGATAAGGGCGGGTGGCCAGTCCTCTGCGTTCGCCGTCTCATCTTCCCACCGACAGCGTACGGTCAGTAATAGCTGAGTTGTCTAGGGGGTGCAGGTGGAACAGAAATCTCGAATAAGATTTCTGCCCTGGTAGGAATTTGAACCCCCAACCTCTCGACTGACAGTCCAGCACGCTAACCACTAAGCTATCTAACCCCATAGCGTCTTTAAGACACCTCTCGGATGCTCTGTGTCGTGTAGGCCTATGCTTCCGATTTTCTCTTGGACTTAGTTGATGAAGCCTGTGATTCTGTTGTGATCTTTTTCACCGCATAAAACCTTGCCAGTTCAGCGCCGTCTCTACGAACTATAATTAGAGTAAGTTTTAAACTGGGGAGATCGTATTTAGTCTTGTTTTGATATATTGCCTTCTTAAATTGCAGTTTTTGTCGACCTCTGTGGTCCCAAAATGGGATTTACAGCGATTGGAGTTTGCTATGGCTGTGTAAAACTTGGATTTTAAGAGGAGGGAAGGGTGAGATAGAAAGAGAGAAAAAGAGAGAGGGAGAGAGAGAGAAAGAAAGAAAGAGAGCGAGGAGAGCGTAAAGCGGGAAGAGAAGAGAGAAGAGAGAGAGAGAGAGAGAGAGAGAGAGATTGAGGAGAGAAAGAGAGAGAGAAGGAGAGAGCAAGGAGAGAGAAACAGACAGACGGAGAGAGCGAGGGAGGGTGCAAGGAGAGAGGGGAAAGATAGAGAAAGAGAGAAAGAAAAAAAGAGCAAGGGGAGGGGAGAGAGACAGGAGAGAGACAGGAGACAGACAGACAGAGACAGACAGCGACAGAGAGAAACTGACAGAGATAGACAGACAGAGAGAAAGGGAGGGAGCACGAAGATAGAGGTAGAGAGAGAGCAAGAGCAAGGAGAGAGAGGCAGAGGGAGACAGAAAGAGAAAGGGAGAAGAGTGGTAGTGCAGGGAGGTGGAGAGACAGAACATAAAAGAAGAGAGACGAGAGAAGATGCAGACAGACAGAGAGGAACGGAAAGAGACAAGCAGCGAGGCAGAGGAACGGACGGAACCCGTTTAATGGCATCGTAAATAACATATTGCAGGCGCACAGTCCGAAATAAAATATGTATCTTCAGAGGTCGCAGGACTTTCGACGGATATATGGATGGAGAGATGGAAGGATGGATGGATGGAGAAGGGTGGAGAGATGGAAGGAGGAATGGAGTTAGATGGATGGAGAGATGGAAGGAGGGACGGAGAGAGATGGATGGAGAGATGGAAGAGGGGAGATGGAAGGAGGAATGGAGAGAGAGAGAGATGGACGGAGAAGGATGGAGAGATGGAGAGGTGGAAAAGGGGATGCAACGAGAAGGATGGATGGTTGGACGAAAGGACTGATGGATTGATGGATGGGCGGCTGGAATGATGGATACATGGAAGAATGGATGGTTGGAGGGAGGGAGGCATGGATGGGTCAGTGGGCGTGTTATTACACTCGCTGGTGGGGCGTTCGGCTCGTTTTAATGGCGTGTGGGGAAGCGGAAGAATAGCAAACTTCGAGAGGGGGAGAGGAGGAGGAGTGGGACAGGGAAGAGAAGTCAGAGATAAGAGGGATCGTTGTCTCTGGTGAAATGGCGGAAGAGCAGAGAAGGGCGATAAAGGAGGGACAGATTTAAAGTTCACTGGACCTCTGGGCCACCGCACCCTTCTTCCTGCTGTAACAGTGGTGGACTTCTGTCCGATGGTATCTGGATACGAGCGGCTTAATTGTCGTCGACGACCTCCGCTAAACTTGTCTATTCGGTCTATTTGCTGCTGTTCAGGTTAAGCAGTGCGTGGCTTTAGTTGGGCTAGTCTTTATGTACCATCCCTTCCTCCAGCCCTCACTACGTCCGTCCCTCCCTCCTTCCATCCCTCTCTACCTTCGTCCCTCCCTTCAGCCCCCACTCCCTCTGTCCGTCCGTCCGTCCGTCTCTTTCTCTCTGCCTTTGATGCTTAGTCATTCTAGTTTACGCGCACTATCCACTTTGAAGGTCAACAGTGATTTCGTCTCTGACGTCAACAGTGAAATCACAACATGATCATCGTCGTCGTCGTCATCATCATCAACATCATCAACATTATCGTCATCGTCAACATCATCAGCATTATCGACATCATCATCTTCATCATCATCATCATCATAATGATCAACATCAGCATCATAATCATCAACATCATAATCATCAACATCATCATCATCAACATCAATATCATTATCATCATAATCATTATCATCATCGTCATCATCATCAACATTTAAAATTTTATTTTTTTCATCATTTAAAATTTTAATCGAAATTAACTGCATATTAATCCATATTTTTCATATTACTTTCAAGTATATTAATATATTCGAAATAACAAAACAGTTTTAATAACCTTGCGTTTAGGCACATTGAACTATTCCATTTAGTTTATTTCACAGTTTAGTTTATAACAGAAACAATTGAATAAAAAAACACAGAGAAACACTATTCAAGTCAATCAAAAGTAAGTTTTTTTAATTGAGGCTACCTTTAAAATGGTATAGAGGTGAAAACTAGACATGAGTGACAATGTTCAAACAAGACAGGGTGAGATCAAGCGAGCCTGACCCGCGACTACTGTTACGCTACTCTCACATTTGTCTACCTTCCTGTTTGAACAACTGCACTGGCTTCCTCTCTCTGCGCGCATTAAATTCAAAATCCTCATTCTAGTCTTCAAGGCACAACGGGGTCTTGCCCCAAAATATCTAGCTGATGTATTACTCCGGCCTCTTTCAGCCTCCTCGCATCGACCACTTCGCTCTGCAAACAGACGAGCTTCTAGTTCCTCATACTAGAACAACTATGGCTCAGTCCCGGTCCTTTACCTCAATTGATCCCTCTCTCTGGAATGCGCTCTCTCCATCAAAATTCTAGCTGGTAACTCTTCCATTCTAAACCTTTTTCTTTTCTTGTAGTAACCCCTTCACCCTACCAGAGGCGCTTTATAAATGTTTGAATACAATACCTTAACTTCATTTGACGCTGCATTGAACGGTTCACCCTACTAGAGGCGCATTATAAATGTTTGAATACAATACAATAAACTTAACTTCATTTGACGCTGCATTGAACGGTTCACCCTACTAGAGGCGCATTATAAATGTTTGAATACAATACAATAAATAAACTTAACTTCATTTGACGCTGTACTGTTAACAAAGTGCTAATCACAGATTATAGATTTCTATTGTGAATCGAGGTCAGTCATATAAACCGGATTTAATCAATGCTTGCGATTAACGCGTTAAAAAATTAATCGCAAAAGCTTTTAGCGCGTTAATCGCACGCGTTAATGGTTGTTAATCAGCAGCCCTAATTTTTTCAAATTGCATTACATCAACATCGTCTTCGCCGTCATCATCATCATCATGGTTCTTGTAATCACGGTCATTTTCGCTACCGTCGTTGTCGTCATCAACTCGTCATCAGTCTTGGCATCGTCGTTGTCTTCATCATAACTGTCGTCGTCATCATGATCATTTTCATCACGATCATCTTCATCATGATAATTTTCATCATGATCATCTTCATCATGGTCGTCTTCATGATCATCTTCATCATGATCATTTTCATCATGATCATCTTTATCATGATCACCTTCATCATGATCATTGACGTTAAGATTTTGTTGTCATTGATCTTTTCAGAGACTTAGTTTCGTCGATGGCTTGAGCCGCGGATCTTTTAATGACCTTTCGGATCAGTTCGTGACCTCTGACCTCTTGACCTTAATCAGTTGACAGTCGTATGTATTCCCGTCTGGAATGCAACGGTAGCACTGCAAGTCTCCTCCAAGGAAGAAACATGGCGGGATTCCAGGCAGTTGGAATCACCCACTCGTCTTACCCCGCTAACCAGCAGACCTCGCACCACTACCACTCGCACCACCACCACCTCCATCACCACCCACACCAACACCAGCAGTCGCACCGTTCCCCTCCATCTTCCATGGAATGCCTAGCATCGCCGTCATCGTGCGCCTCCGCCTCTTCCCTCTCCGCCTCTGGACAGGCCCCACCGTCATCCGCCAAGGCACGGTCCTTCTCGGCTGTGGGCGGGGCTCCGTCGGAGGACTGTCACCAGCCGATGGCGGAGCTGGCTTCCAGTTCAGCGCGACGACGGTACAGCGAGGACTCGTCGAATCGCCTGCGCAGTGAGTGGGTGACCCTCAGCAAGGCGATGCTGATGGTGCTCGTCGAGAAGATCTGTCAGCTGAGCTTCGAAAACGATGCACAGACGTCGACCCCGATGTCAGGGGTCGAACCGGGGACTCAACGACCTCTGGCTTCAAACGATGCCACCTGTCAGGGGAACTCTGTGGCACCGGACGAGACAGGTGGTTCTGCGACGCCGTCTAAAGCGGGCTGTTCGCAGGCTATCGTTAGTTCTGCGGTTACTGTTGGCGTTACGTCTGCGGTTGATGCTACCCCTGATGTTGCTGATCCTTCTGCCCTTACTCCTGCTGTTGCTCATCTCTTTCCTCCCCTGCTCCTGCTCCTGCTCTTTCTCCTGCCCCATGTGATTCTCCTGACACTCATGCTGTCGATGACTCAGTCCGGGCAGAGGATGCTACTGCTGCTGATGCTGCGATTGATGCATCCATCGAAACTGATGCGGAGAATACCTGGACTTCGGTTGCGGAGACTGCAGACGACAGCGGTGCCACTCCGCCGCCGCCAAAGGACGCCGTAACGGAGCCTTCCGCTTCCTGGACCTCTGCGACTAGTTCTTCACTCAACCGGAAACGCGGCGCCAGGCGCACTCATGCGAAGCCAGCGCGCGGAGGAGGAGGATGCAGAGGAAGAGGAGCAGCTGGGAAGAGGGAGGATGCTGGCGTCCTGGAGAGAACGGAGGATAAGATGCGAGGGATTAAGATGCGGCCTCTGCGACAGCGCAACTGCGATAGATCGACGGTCCAGCCCTGGGTCGCCTGCAACAAATCTCTCGTCTACAGTATGATTGACAGCGCACTTGGTGCCGTAGAACCCGCAGCCCCGGCTGTTACCCGACAGGTGGTCGTGACGTCACCGGTCGCCTTGGAAACGGGAGTCCGTAGTTCGGGAGGGAAAGGTCGCGCTGCGGTTGCCGTCAAAGATGTCGATGCCCGAGGAAGTGGTGCCGTTAATCCTCCCAGGGATCATGCCGAGCCGCCAAGAAGACCCACTGGCTCACCAGACGCTACCTGCGACGCCCCTCTTCTCGGCGCCCTGCTCAGCTACGATGACGTCGGTGTTACGAATAACCCACGTGACATTCCCGTACTGCCTACTCCTCCTCCTCCTCCTCTTCGTCGTCAACATCATCTTCCTCGTGGATCCAGTCCAGTGAAGGCGATCCGTCGCATCGTCGGTCCCAACTGGCATCGGACATTCTCGGAGGAACTTCGGATCCCTAGTCCTCTCTACCGGAACCTCGCATACGGCTGCTCCTCTGCCCAGATGGTGGTTGACCATCCGTTCGTTGCCTCTCCGATTTTCAGTGCTCAGTTACGAAACGCGGAGGACCTCACTCCTGGTAGATCTGCAGACAGGAACATCCTTCTTCGATCAGGCACGGGGTTCTCAGAGAAGAGTTCGAGGTTCGCGCACCAAATCGAAAGTGCATCTAACAGCCTACGAAACTCCGACAGACTTTCGTCGGAGTTGGACCCTCCTCGGACGAATACGAGGCGAATGGAGACACGTGCAAAGACCACCGTTGGTCCGAACGTCGTGGAGAGACCTCGCTGGATCGCTCTGGATAAGGACGAGGTCCACTCGCTCGTCGATTCTCTCGTGTTGACGATGATGACGTCAGACGATGACTTCACGCGACTTTCCGCCGCGAGATGTCGCAGCCTCGCGTCGCCTGGCAACGCGGTTTGCAATAACGGCGACTGTCGCAGTCTCTCGGATAACGATGCCGGGCACCATGACAACGACGAAACGGGCTGCAAGCGATTGACTGTTGTCACGGGCGACGACTCGGGTCGTCATGACAACGGCGAGGACAACCAACGACTTGTTGCTACGGATTCAGGTCGCTATGACGACGACGAGGCGACGATAGAGTACGATCGTTTCGTTGCCATGGACTTTGGTCGTCATGACGACGGGAAGAGAGGAGGATGTTGGCGAAGCAGAGCGATGCAGTGCCTTTCCAAAGATGGGTCTGGTGATTATGCTGTGGGGGAGCCAGGCAGCGTTGCCAGGGACAACGGGGCCGAGTGTTCTTCGGTTGCGAGGGCTGTTTCGGAAGGGTTGGCAAGGAATATGATGAAGTGGAAGAAGAGCATGTTGCTGCGCCTCCACTCGCAGAGTCAGGACGAGGAGAAATAGAATCTGGAAGGTAATGGACGCAGAGAGAGAGGTGGAAGGAGGGATTGGGAGAGAGAGGAAGGGATCTGGAGAGAATGGGAAGGAGGGGCTGGGAGAGAGGGAGGGGGATCGGGAGAGAGGGCGACGTATGGGTGCATGCATGGAGGGAGTAGTAGTGGTGAAGTGGCCGTTGATCTGAGATGGATTGAAAGAGGCAAATGAAATAAGGAGGGTTGGGAAGACGACGCAAATTGGCGACGAAGATGGAAATGAATAAAACTTGATGAGGTGGAAAATCGAGAAGAGAGACAGAGACAGACAGACAGGGAGGAAGGAGTGAAGGGAGAGAGACAGATGAAGGGAGGGAGAGTGAGGGACGAAAGAGAGGAAAGAAGTATATAAAAACTGAGTTGGTAGAGAGGCGATGTTGAACAAAAAGATGTTGACAGAAAGAGTAACACAAGAGATGATAGCAAGAGAAAAGTAAAAGATATACGGTTCAGTTTACTATGGGTTGACGATGTAAGGGATGGGATGGAAAGCAAGACAGTGAATAGAATGAATGAGTGAATGGAAGAGGAGTAAATGGCAGTGGAAGAGGAAGAGGAGGTGGAAAGGAGAAAAAGGATGGAAGGCCATCCGTGGCTGCACAGTGTTTTCTTTTGTCCCAGTGGTTTCTACTTGAAAAGAGACGTTTTTTGCAAGGTTCGATTTGATGTAATTCAAAGACTGTTGCAGATCGCTTTTTTCTTAACGTAAATTGTTTTTCTTCTGTGAGTTTTGCTGATGTTTTGCTTGTGCACACATGTCATTCGCTCTGCGAATTTTATACAGAATCCATGATTATTATTATTATTATTGTTATTATTATTATTATTATTATTATTGTTGCTATTATTATTATTATTATTATTATCGTTATCATTATTATTGTTATTATTATCATTATTGTTATTGTTATTATTATTGTTATTATTATCATTATTGTTATTATTATTGTTATTATTATTATTATTATTATTGTTATTAATATTAATATTAATATTAATATTAATATTAATATTAATATTATTTGCCCCGAGGTACATATGATCCATCAGACTTAAAAATACTATTGTTACTGTTATTCTCATTACTACTACCATGATTGCTGCCATAAATACTGCTACTATTATCAAGACTGTTATTATTAGTACTATTATTAAATTGCTTTTTGGTTTATTGCATTTGCATTTTTAATTGCATTTCTTGGACGTTTTAGCAAGTTATGACTGTTTTACAGAATCGCCTTAACTTATCGTATCGGATGTAGCGACGTCATAGTGCACGTGGTCGAGTGGAGTCATGGTAACGTTTAGCTTTAGTTAGATATTATTATTATTATTACGAACTACGATCTAGAAACACGTATTATTAGTTATTATATCGCACGACTTGAATTGACTTTTCTCAACTGTCTAGCAACTTTTGCACGGACGGTTCAGCTCCGGCGCTAAAGATAAATAGTGTAATGTGCTTTCGTAGATATAGGAAGACGAGGGTGTCGTTAGCTGACGTAGCTTGATGGTATACTTCGACCAGTGTTCTCTGTGGTGTCACCTCATGTCGTCTGATGAAATATTTCGTTTATGGTGCAGATTGGTGTGCACAGAATGATGCTTCTGGAATATGTGACGTTTCTATTTTGTGCGTTCTCTCGATTGTTCGTTCTCTTTTTTTCGTGTGTTCGAACGACATGTGGCGCCGTCTACAGAGAACATTGGTTTCGGTTTATTTACCGCAGATTAATCGCATTCATTTGAACTGATTTTTGATTGAAGAGCTTAATATGATGATCCCACTGCTAACCCATAATTCCCAGAAGCTATCGAATAACTGTTGCAGTTGTTTCTGGCCATATGAGGTTGATATCTGATTCTAAACGTCATCCACTGACTGACTGTCTGCCTCCATGACGCTTTTGACCTTGACCTGGAACCGATTTTGATGTCATACGTACCTGCATAGCGACGTTGTTTTGACTGAGCCCCTGTGAAGAAGTTGGTTCCCATGACTTAGCTTTTTGGCGCTGTATAAGTCTCGAGATTACGATTACGATATCATGAAACAAAGAAGTTGGTGCAATTTCAGTTGACCGCAAGTTCGACCCTACCCTCAGGGATACGTGTTGTGGTAGGCCCTATGTTATTTCAACTTGCCACACCTTCAGTTGTGTCGTCGAAGACTGGCGGTTGTAGACTGGTTTAAGCAGGGCCTATATTTTAACACGAATGTAAGAGGTTTGAAGCACGCCTGAGGTGGCCACTCTCTATGGATCTTAAGCAGGTCCAATGCTCAATCGACTCGCAACGTCTACTGATGACCATTTATAGTGTCGCTATAAAATTCAACCAGACCATTCTGATCGTTGTTACGCCTTCCTAACTTTTGTATATCGCAAAGACCAGTTAAGAAGCCTTCACTGATACTTGCTTAGTTCCACTGCCACGTGTGGTGTCTGAATGGACCCTAAAATCTGATTTTTTTCAGCTTCCGATTTCCACAAGTAGTGTCTAATAGTTTCTTCTGGTAATGCAAAGCTGAATATCCCGTAGAAATACGACGGTAATGCTGGCCTGTCCTTGTTGGTGACCGATCAGCGGTTTCATGCTGTTGGCCATTGCAGCAGTAAATGTGTTTTAAACGTGTTGCATACCAGGGTTGCCAGGTCGTCGCGAAAAGCGCGACTTGAGCTACTTTTCAATGCGCTCGCGACTGAAATTTCGTCCTCGCGATATTTAGGCTACTTTTGAGCTGTCCTGCAACATTATGAATTCTCATAAATTGACTGCAGTGGGTTACTAGGTTATTTGCGTGGTGTTGCTTACTGAATAATAGATACATGTTATACGGAGTACGGACTAGTCTATCATCTGAAGTTTTAAGTCAATGGCTTCGTCACGTGTCTTCTTGTGACGTGACTGTTGAAACCAAAAGAGTATGTATGTTAACGAACCTATCAAAAATTTATTAATGTTTTCATTTAGCTGTTCATTACGCGACTTTTTGGCTACTTTTTGACGCGATTTGGCGACCAAGCACTTCCGAAATCTGGCAACCTTGTTGCGTACTCTGACAGCGACTACAGTGACAGTAATGGCTGCTGTCCGTCAAAGAACAATAGAGAGCTGACGTGATTTAATCCTTCAATACTTTTCAGGGACAACGCTTGTCACTAGGTGGCTACAGATACGCAAAGCCTTTCAGTATACAGCTGAATCTAATGAATGCTAATTATAAACTGTGGTATTTTTATAGCGCCGTATGTATTGTGTAGCTCTAATTGTGATCTGACAGTCCGTGGTGATGAGTTGATTTGTATCGGTGACAGCAGCGCGTGAGGCATGACAATAACCCGCAGACTTGACTAATTCAGAACATGACAGCTTGACACATGACACCGTAGAAAGCTTTTTGTATAATTATTTCGTAATTATATCTATGATATTTTTATATTTTTGTTGTTGAAACGTTGTCGTTGAATGCACATTAAAAGGCGTTTGATACAGTTAACGTGTCGTTGACTGATAACGCTATTGATCACAAGGGGCTTCTTCCTGCGAGAATTACGGGAGAAACGGTCTTTCGTTGCGTGAGCTCCTTACTGTTGATATGTCAGAAAGTCCCTTTAAAACAGGCTGGAATTTTAAAGTGGGAGGGAAATAAATAAGATGAAATGAGGTAAGGTTTGGTAAGGTACGATAATACTTGTTCATTTGACATGCATCTGCCAACTAGCTTTCGTAGTTGTGAGGTTAGTGTACCTTAAGGTCTTGCGCACACCACGGCAGCGACTGGACAACTCGGCGTGTGTTTTAAAGAGAATATACGCTCTACAGATACTCCAATTGTTACGAGTAATTCAGAATTTCGTACACACTCTGAGAACAATGTGCACATTTCGAATTATCACTGTTAAATATCTGTAACTACGCACCAAACCTTCTAGAGAATATCTTTCCTATACTGATTACATGGTTTCAAGACTAACTCGAATGAACTTTGACGAGCTATCAAGATGCGAATCGGAGACAGCTGAAAATCGGACGTCTTTCAGGTTTTGCATGTAACTGTAACCGTAGGCCTAGCTTTGCATTGTGACGGTGGTGACCGTCTGCCATCACCGCTTTTAAAAGGGGTGTTGTCAGGTCACTTATTCTGAGTCGTTTAGTTTGCAAGTTGCTTAGAGGGCTTCTGTTAATTGAGCTCATTAAATCCTGTTGAAATTGTTGATGGTGATTGCGGTCGAGGCTGTGGTCATGGTGTTGGCGGTGATCGTGGGGTTTTTCGGTGATCGTGGTGCAGAGGCGGATCTACTATGAAACTTATGCGCTCGTGAATAAGCTGGTGCCCTGCGCTTGGCTTTCGAGTGGCGCTTTAGAAGTTTGGAGATTACGATTACGATTATGAAGCTGAAGCTTCATGGCCTCGGGCCTCAGGGTCCCAAAGCAGTATTAAACTGATGATATTATTTTACAAAGATGATATCGACCATGAATTAGTAAACGAGTGCCATCAATTCAAAGAATAGTTGCGTTTTAGGAAATCCCAGAACGCAGAAGAAAACACGTGATCTAAAATGCAATGCGCAGAAGTTATTCAGCTTTTTGTGAGCAGCACCTAATTGAAGTGTTCCCCTATTTTACTACTGAGCTTAAGGTTAACTTGACAATGGCTATCACGCACGAGCTGTGAAGCAGAAAGGAATTTTTAAAGCTATCCTTTAATCCTTTAATAAGAACAAATAGCAGGCTACCATGACTGAAAAGCGCTTAAATTCGTTTTTCGTTATTATTGTAGACCTATATTGAAAATGACATTGCAAGGAAGCTTTCGTTTGATGAAACTGTAGTGTACGTTAATATGTTGCTAGAAAAACCAGAGAAAGTATTTAGTAAAATATATGATGTAATATGTATTCTCATAAGTGTCTCCGTGTCTAGTATATATAGTAGTTGGACACAATCCCCCGGACGCAATCGCCCCGGACATTATCCCCCAGGCTAGGACATTACCCAGATTATGATATAATCACCCCAACCTCAGCCAAGTAAGATGAATAAACTTATACATTATATCCTGTAACATCTATAAGAATATTTTTGATTCCACTGGAAACGTTTATTATACCAGTTGGCCCAAATTTGTCCAAAATTGTTACAAGCAACGTCAAAGTAACAATTAACCTAGGAATACTTCAAATGTGTCTCATAGCTCTAGAACCGATTTTGGACACGACATTTAGTGTGTCGAAGTCAAAGCAGCGTATCCTCGATGGATTTTGTCCCATCTCACCGATCATTCGTTCATTGCCAAATTTAAGTTTAGAAGTGAACGACACTAACAAGACTTAATTTAAGACCTAAACGACATTAAAAGTCTTATCGTTAGAACTTAATGACAATAACAAGTCTTCAGTTTAGACCTGAAAGACATTAACAGGTCTTAAGTCTATAAGACTTATACCTTAACGACGAACAAAAAATGGGCAATAAATGTTTATCATTCAAATGCAGAAAAAACAGGCTAATGCCACAGAGAGGAGGAATTATGTCCGAGGGGTCATGTCCAACGCAAAATCGAGGGATCGTGTTGGGGGATTATGTTCGGGGATTATGTCCTGCAAACAGTTGCAAAGGGCTCATAACAGGTCAAGCTTCAGGGACCAAAAAAGTAGATCCGCCTGCTTCGTGGTGTGGTCGTGGTATTGGCGGTGGTCGTGGTGGTGGTGTGGGGATGGTGCTGATGGTAGTGATGGATCAGTACAATGTAGCATAGTAAAGTGAAATAAACCGGTGCACGGGAGAGAATCCCATGCGCGTGCGTAGCCATACAGCCAATGAAGAGCGTCGATAGCATTGCCATGTGTGTGTCTATATTCGTTATCTAGGCCGACCAATTCCAAGAACTTCTGTTGGACCTTTGCTATGAAGCACTCGTTCTATATCGACCGTCGATCGCGCTGGCAATCAATGAAGTCATTTCGACACAGGCCATAAAATCCAACTCTCAGGAATCGGGCTCTGTGGCTAATAGAGTATACGCAGTAACAGACGCTCGTCCTGACAATGTATTCACTGTCGTGTGACAGAATGTTTTCAATCACAGTCTCTCTCGTTCTTATGAACTTCGCACAAGTGCAACAACAGTGCTATAAAAACTGACCCAAATTACACGTCCGGATTTATTTCAGACGGCGCTATAAAAATACAGACGACTGCGTCGACAGATGGTAATGTAATGCGAGGTTAAGTAGAGTAATGCAGGGTAGCGCACTTGAAGTTAAGGTAAGTTGGTAAGGCAAAGCTGAGCATGATGAGGAAGATCAAGTGAGGTAAGGTAAGATGAGAAAAGATATGGTAAGGTAAGAAAAGGTAATTCAAGATAAAGTTATCTAGGCCCTAGGACTAAGGTAAGGTAACTTGGTTCTAGATTATTGCATCAAGGAAACTGTTTAATTCAATCAGCTACAGAGTGATAAGAGGAAATGCATTAATCAAATTTAATTAGTAATAAATCAGAACATATCAAGTTTACAGATCGAACGCTCTAATTTAGTCAAGTTTTTCTAAAGCGACCGTGTTCTACCCTGCCCAGTTTTCAATGATATTATAACTTTCCTTCGGAACTTTGAACATTGCCTCTCATTTGAATGTGCTCTCATGTTAAGTCACTCCATGCAGCGGACGAGGTAACCCGCGTTTCAAATCTCCGAATTATATAGTCACGAATCGGATTCGAAATGCCTTCCCTTTAAATAGAGGCGAGATGTAGGCTACTACCGAAGCAGCCTGTATCAAATATTTATGTTCCAAAGTTTTAGCTTTGACTAATATCATTATAATTACATTTGCTTATTGTCATCTATCTCACAATTTTAAATTAAATTTAAAGTTCGAGTTTAATTTTTAAGTTTTGGAGCTCTCTGGAGTGTGCCGTCTTTAGGCCAAAACCTCGTCTGCACCGATAGTAAATCCGCCGCTAGAACACAGATCATTAGATGCTGCACGATTGCATCACAACCAAAAAAGTTTCATCGATGTTGTTTGTTAGGATAAGCTCTGTAGGTCTAACTGCAATGTTCACTTGTTTCTGTAGCGACCATATTGACTGGACCATACTCGTTTTTCAAAGAATTGATAAGGCGTGATCCTTCACCTCTGATGCCCGTTTGAATGGGTGCCACGCCATGTAAGATCCCCGTGTATACGGACCGTGCCATAGCCATCTAGCGAATGCCACACTACAACGAGGTGAACAGTACGTAGTGAGTGCCTTCCGAATAATCGTAATCAAACTCCAAATATTTAACTCACCACTTGACAGCTAAGCGCAGGGCCCAGCTGACACACTAGCGCTAAGTATGAGCACAGTCAAATAAGAGCAGAGTCGCTGAAGCTAACCTCGTTGTTATGAAGTGTTGGCGGCTTCGTTTTTATTATTCATTTACACGGTTTCTCGGAACGGACGATCAGTTCTATACATAGCGACCTGCTTTCCTAACCCACAATGTACATTGTACAATGTACATTCATTATAATTCGTTTGATAGCTCAGTTCGCTAGGGTCACAAGCAGGGACGTAGCCAGACTTAAATTCAAGAGGAGGCAACTTCACAGACCACTGGCAAATTCCTGGTAATTAGGGTCATTGGTCAATAGAAGTTCCAGTATATAAAAAAGGCAAGAGGAGGCAACTGCTTCATCGTGCCTCAATGTAGCTACGCCTATGGTCACAAGTGGAACAGAAATTGCGAAACGTTCTGCTACCCTGGCGGGAACTTAAACCTTCGACCTCCGGGTTGGCGATCTAGCGCCTTAGCTACTATAGACTATCGCGTACCATGTAGACTTTCGACTCCATGTTTAACAACATCTTGAGGGCACTGTCATTTCAGTGCGGTTTCACTAGTAAGTTTTTTTTTATGTAAACGCCATGTAATGTAAAACTGTAAATATCGGGAATTTCTCAGCGCCATAGGAAGGACGCATCAGGAAGATCAGCTTTTCATGATTTTCATCCACCGGCGCTATATCAAATCAATAATAATTCTTCCTTTATTGAAACAATCCAGTTGACACATCGCAACCCGTACAGTTTACATTTATGCAATTGAAACAATTCACAAGAACACAAATGACAGAAGACAGAAATCTTAACTACTAACAGAACAGACAGCCTGCAATACATGGCGCTAAACCGCTAATAGCAGCCTACAAAGCACGTCCGCCCTACGGGACTCGAACTCGGTACCTCTCCTCTCTACGCCAGATGTTATCCAATGCACTATCGGGCCCCCCAATAGACAAGTTGTTTGGTGCGTTTCGGTACCAGGTCAGGATCTGGGGTAGGGGGTGTCAAGACGAGGAGACAGCATGGTGATACGGTGGAAATCGTCCATGCAAGTGGTCGTGGGATGGCGCAGGAGTAGAATCAGTCGATGATGTACGGCTGTATACGATCTGGCCAATACCTCGTGTCCAATACTCAACCATCGTAGGCCTATACTCCCTGAAAATTCCACACTTTTTCGTTTCCTCCACCATCATTGCCAATCACTCACCATCATCTGCCTCAGGTTCTTCATCTATCACTCTTCGGGCTTTCCACTCAAAAATGAAGTCCCGCACTTTTAAATTTTTCAATATTCATACCCCGACTCATCTGATCCTCCACCTTCCAATTCTCGACCTAAGCGACACTTGCCTTAACAGCTAGTCTGCCCCCCTCTGACCCTCAAGCATCCAGACTTGGACCTCCTTCTGACTATACATTGGATACCCTTATGACTCGACGCAGCCCTGGTGAATAAGCTAGTGCCCTGCGCTTGGCTTACGAGTGGCGCTTTAGAAGTTTGGGTTTACGATTACGATTACGAACCTCCCTCTATCGGCTGCGGCACATAGGGTAGTACAATAACGCAACCTTTCTTCCAATAATGCCGTGGCTCTGTTCATTTAATTCAAACTGATGCGGATTGACTATTGTAACTCTATCCCAGCAAGACTGCTAAAGTTCAGAATACGTAAACTCCAGTCGGTCCTCAACTGTGCCGCCAGAGAGTGTCATATCCGAATATATGTGAAACGTTATACTGACCTCCGAAGGCGCTATACAAATGTTCAATTACAATTACAATTACAATTAAGGAGGAACGATTGAACAGAACATCTTCCTGCGTGGACGATCTTCGATGGTTGGCAGAGCTAGCATAAGAAACTGCAATTCTTCTTTTTCTTCTTGTTCGCCAACTACTACGGATTTAAAAAAAAATTGGACCTCATTCAAACATGGCAATTTTGGAAGCAGCTTGCGAGGGAGACGTTAGGTATCTCATTTCCGCTGAGATCTCGTGATTTGATTTTGATATGATGATTGATGAGAATGAAGATACATGTATATATCTTTTATCGATAGGCCTACCGGTAGTTTTGTTTCTCGGATTTTGCAGCAATCAGTTAAGAAAAACGTGAAATTCCACCTAATTCGGGAATAACTTCAGTTTACCTAATAAATTCTAAAAACCTATTTTAAAAAGCGATTCTCGCATACTCGAAATTTCGTCATTTAAATAAACAACGATGCGTTTTAGAGATTGTGCGTAGGCCCCTCCTACTATTCACATTGATTTAGCTCCATGCAGTTTCTGTTTGCCTGAATTCGCACTTCTATAGTTAAATCTGAGGTGTTCTTGGAAGGATTACTGCATAATTATTATATTATTATGTTGCATTACTATAATTTAAGAGATCTGTACCACTATCGTCCTCTAGCGAATTCAGCTGCAAACGAGAGAAGACTGGTCACCTGCCATCAAATCCAGAGGTCAACCAATCGTAATCGTAAACTCAAATCTTCTAAAGCGCCACTCAAAAACCAAGCGCAGGGCACCATCTTATTCACGAGCGCTGCAACGAGTCCAAATGGTAGTCAGAAGGAGGCCCAAGTCAGGTTCCCAGAGGCACAAAGGAGGCAGAGTAAATGGCATCCCTTATACTTAGAATACCAATGACAATGGCTGCTTCTCAGGATTAACTCAATTAATCTCTCCCTAGATTAACTCAATTAACTCACTTACTCGGGTCGGGAGCGCCTCTGAATCGCTGAATGGCGCTTTATAAATGCTCGATTACATTTACTTTAAATTACAATGGACTATAGACTTATGTAACAACGTGTCCTAATGAGCAACGTAACTAATTCACTTAACAAATATCTGGTAAGAGACGTCTCCGAAAGTAATATTCAGTTTAATTAAGCAAAATTAAGCAGTTAACTAAGATTAAACATTTTAAACTGATTAACCATATTCATAATAATAATATCATGTAAAATGGCAATTATTTATAAAAGCCCATGTCCTGTAACCTGACGTATTCGGCCAGTCAGCCTACTTCCAGCAGCGTTGTTTAGATAAAATTTGCAGGCATACCATCTGCTAAACCAGTCTGTAACTGATCACAATTATTTATAGCCCAAATATATTATACTTGTCGGTAACGCTGACATGATTATATTCAGTAGAATAGTTGATCATATGTTTTCGACAGTAGAGGGACAGCGTAGACCCGGCTATAGTTTAACGAGATTCCTATAGATCAAATGCCCCGTAATAGTCATTTTTAATAATATGCTAGTGGCCAGCAATTTCGATATGAATCTCTTCTTTAAATTCAATAAGGAAATAAATTCAATAAATAGAAAATAGGCAGACGGTGGCTTTGTAGAGGCAGTTAAGATTGCTTTTCCTGATCTACAGTGTCGCGATATTTAAATTTACACAGACGTAGATGTTAATAAAATTACAACGCTATTGATTGTTTGAAATGGCTACATCGTGTATCTAAACGACAAGCATACAATTGCTGCCGCAGCGATTAATCATCCCTGGGCTGTCGTCTATTTGAT
>JACEVL010000021.1:2802444-2807444 GCA_020284085.1 Aporrectodea caliginosa | reverse complement strand
AACAATAAAGGAACAGACTGAAACGGAAAGTATAACAGGTACAATTAGACAGAGACAAACAATGATACAGACAGACAAAAGGAAATCAACAAAGAGAGAAGGAAAGGCGGATGGAGAGACACAAAGCGAAATGCATAATGATAGATAAAACAGAAATAAAAGGACCGACGAAGACAGATAAACAGACAGACAGACAGACAGATGGACAGAGATAAAAACAAATACCTAGACAAAGACAGACAATCATTTGTGCGCAGTTAAAGAGACGTAAACGGAGAGACTTACACAAATACACAAACAGATGAAGAAAAATAAAATAGGCTGAATTATAAGTAGCCAAACAACCCTGCAGAGAAAGACAGTGACACAGAGAGAGAAAGCCAGAGAGAGAGAGAGAGACAGACAGACAGACAGACAGACTGTATCATTGAGAGAGACAGACAGACAGACAGAGACAGAGACAGAGAGAGCGAGAGACACAGAGAGACAGAGAGAGAGAGACAGAGAGACAGACAAAGAGACAGAGAGACAGATAGAGACACAGATAGACACACACAGAGAGAAAGAGAGAGAAAGAGAGAGCGAGCGAGAGAGACAGAGACAGAGACAGAGACAGACAGACAGACATATAAAGAGACACAGACAGAGACACAGACAGAGAGAGACAGACAGACAGAGAGAGACAGAGAGAGACAGAGAGAGACAGATAGAGAGACAGAGAGAGAGACAGACAGACAGACAGACAGACAGACAGACAGAAAGAGACACACAGACAGAGACAGACAGACAGGGATAGAAGCAGGCAATTAGCGAGAGAATAATGGAGATAGGCGGAGATGAAGAAGATAGAAATAAATACACTTCTATTATTCTAGACCATTTCCCTGGAAATTGGCGTCAGATGTTCCTCGATTCGTGACAGCCGCCCACGTGTTTCTACTCGTAAATACCGCTTTCAAATGTCACCACTTGTCACAACAGGTACAGACTGCAGCAGACAGTTTTAATTCTGAACACAGAATACAGGACTAATTACAGAAGACAGGCAGCTGCAAATATATATTAGATACAATACAAGTGTAATTTGATAATGCCTTCCTTGCAAAGTTCAAACGTACAGCTATAGCCACGAACATGCGTAAATGTATGTATATGAAAACAATTCAGATAGCGCATTTATGAGAACTCACAAAGGCTCTGTACCTATATGGATCCATGATCATCCATCCAAATAGTTATTAGGCCTACAAGTGTCTGGATTGAAAGCAGTTGACATGAATACTCTTAATGTCTATGTAAACGATATCCAAGCGACAGCAAAAACAGAATTCTGTGAAAGTGGGGCGAACTTCACCGAAACGATCTTTTTTTTCAGTCGATAGATTTCTACTGTAAAATTTCTGTCTATCATGAAGCACTTTCAACGCTATCCTGTTCTTGCAAAACATTTTTGCGACCTTTTCTCCTATTTTCAGTTCTTCTTAATGGCTTCCCTATATTTGCATAATTCTCAAGGTCTTTCATAACTTTACGTTACCGGGTACCTTATAAGGATGAGCCGATTGGCATTTTTTTTACCGATTTCCGATTCCGGATAGTTGGCCTGCTATTTTCGCCGATTCCGATTCCGATCCGAATAGTTAATAAAACAGAAATGAAAACAAAATCTTTTATATTCTCGCTAGATGTAATTCGAATGCACTGAACTATTTAAAAGAAATTAACATTTGAACGTTTGAAACCGCGTGGCATAAGAAAAAAGCCTGACTCTCCGCCATTTTGCTGACACGTCAAGTAACAATTTTGTTATTTATACAGCCTTTCAATTAAATAAAGATTAAAGATTAAAGATTACCGCAGGACCTCGCGAAAACAGGTTACTATATCTGTTTTAATGAAAAAGGAAATTGCTTTTGGTCAAAAATATTACTTTTTTGGTATTTGGACCGGTAGTCCTGGGATCGCCGATTCCGATTAATGCCGATTAGTGCAAAATCCGGCCGGATCCGATTTCCGAACGGATAATCGGCTCATCCCTAGTACCTTATAATAGTTTCCAGGAATTCCATTTACTGCAATCTAGCCAGGAAGCCGTCATCTAAACCAATTTATGGAGGGAACTCATTGGCTTGTTTCTCACATCAAATAGGTTATGGCAGGGTTGGCCACCGTGGATACTCCCTTTGTCTTTAGATGTCTACATCTGTCTGTCTACCTGTCCATCCGTCCGTCCGTCCGTCCGTCCGTCCGTCCGTCCGTCCGTCCACCCATCCACAGCTCTATCCATCCGTCTGTCCTTCCGTCCGTCCATCCGTTCATCCATCCATCCATCCGTCCACCCACCCATCCATGCATCCTATCCACCCATCCATCCATCCATCCATCCATCCATCCATCCATCCATCCATCCATCCATCCATCCATCCATCCATCCATCCATCCATCCATCCATCCATCCATCCATCCATCCATCCATCCATCCATCCATCCATCCATCCATCCATCCATCCATCCATCCATCCATCCATCCATCCATCCATCCATCCATCCATCCATCCATCCATCCATCCATCCATCCATCCATCCATCCATCCATCCATCCATCCATCCATCCATCCGCCATTCTCCCATCCACCCATCTGTCCTTCCACCCACATCCATCCATCCATCCATCCCGCCATTCTCCCATCCACCCATCCGTCCTTCCACCCACGCATCCATCTATTCATCCATCCATCCCGCCATTCTCCCAACCACCCATCCGTCCTTCCACCCACCCACCCACCCACATCCATCCATCCATCCATCCATCCATCCATCCATCCATCCATCCATCCATCCATCCATCCATCCATCCATCCATCCATCCATCCATCCATCCATCCATCCATCCATCCATCCATCCATCCATCCATCCATCCATCCAGCTAATCCATCCAGCCAGCCAGCCAGCCAGCCAGCCAGCCAGCCAGCCAGCCAGCCAGCCAGCCAGCCAGCCAGCCATCCATCCATCCAGCCAGCCAGTCAACAAAGACACAAAGCAAATTATGATCGCATGTGGAATTGTTGAATACGTTCGATCGATACTATTTACATAACGCAATGGCGCTGCATGACCATGATATATAACGATAGCAATGAATATCATTACAAACGCATTCCAATAGACAAAAGACAAAACAACGGACTTCGATACTTACATCTAGCGATGACAGAGCTCACAGAAACAAAGGAATCTCTCAGAGAAATGCCTCAAAGATCACACGGAAGCAGTATGTGATGTATATAACAGAGGGAAAAAGCCATGGACTGATGGCCAAGCCCTTAGAACAGTAAACTCGATCCCCTGCATAGCCGAGGAGGCCAGGAGGTCGCCATCAGAATGCTGGTCGGACCGAATGACACTTAATTAAGCTCACATGGCTACACATGTCGCCTGTAACTCAAGAACTCAACCCTGCTAGTCAACTGATTAAAAACGGAATTTCCTGCTTAACTAACTTGTGATATTCATTTGACGATGTAGTCTAAATATACGACACCATTTCCATGCATGTCCTGTTTCATGATAGGGCGACATATTAAAACAGCTGTTCTAGTACACTGTATATTTCATCATATATTTAATCATATCATAATAAGTAAAGCAAGTAAGTATATTCTTTATTGCACTTTGTTGTACAGGCATCTAATAAACATAGGATGGAAAGTACACAACATCCTAGCAATAAATGTTCTGCGCATCAGGAATCGGATGAGGGATTTACGCGGTCATGGGCAAGGGGACGAAGGGAGTAGTGGGTGGGTAATAGTGATGGGGAAAATACTTTTTAACCTTTTGATTTTTAGGAAGCTCTGAACCTGCAGGCAACCCTGATGCCTCGGGATAGTCTGGCCAACAAGGCCCTCCATATGACATTAGGGCCATCCGTAAATTGAAGGGAGTAGTGGGTGGGTAAATATATGTTCTATTATACCCCGTGATCGATCGAGTCGAGTGCTACGATCGACTTGGCTCGGCCGACGATCGACTCAATCGACCTCTCGTCGACTTGATCGACTTGGCAAATAAACGATCGACTTGGTCGACTTTGGCCGACGTGGACTGTATGTAGTCTCTTGGCCAAATCTGATGACGACTGTTGCATTCTTATATTCCAGTACCTAAATTACTCATGAATTTCAATTACGCATTCTTTCTCAAACTGTCAAACTGTAATTGAACTGGTAAGTTAAATTTCGGGTATATTAGGCCTATAATATCGTCTTTGGTTGACTTGTAAGTATTAAGCCATGCACGCTGTCGCCGTCTACTCGATCAGCTATAGCTACAAGGGAATTTCTCACAGTACGGTACAGAAATTAGTACTAGCTCATAAATAAGACGGCAGTGGAGGACGTGCAGTGTCTATAGTTTAGCTTAGTCAATTCAAGAAACTTAAAACTGCTCAAAATTACTGAAGTTAGTTACAACTTACTATAATTGTCTGTAGTGCATACTGCATATGTTAAGGTTGGGGACTTGGAGCCTCTTGGGGGAGGGGGGTTCTGTCACAGTTCGGCAGAAGCTAAACAGAACAGCGAAACAATTCTAGCCCAGAAGCCTATATGGAATTATTACAACTATGATTCATTGTCCGAACATTGTAAACATGTTGTTAGTCTCAAGCTAATCTACGTCTATCGTAACTTGTTTCAACTGTTAGAAGTTCCGCAGTTATAATATAGGCCTATGTGGAATCGCGCACAATATGCACAGTTAGTTGTTGAAACAAAGAAAATTATCATGAACAAAGACGAGTTCAAGTGGGACCAGTGGGTCATTGTGTGACGCAGCCGAAAAAATAGTAAGTAAAATATTTAATAGCCGAGTCATGTCGAGGAAACAACGATCGACTCAACTTGTCAAAGCAAACGCGATCGACTCAACGTGCAAGTCGATCGACTCGATGATTGTTTTACCGACTCGACTTGGCCGAGCAACGACCGACTTAATCGGC
>JACEVL010000021.1:2712444-2797444 GCA_020284085.1 Aporrectodea caliginosa | reverse complement strand
AGAGAAAGCTAGAGTGAGAGAAATAGAGAGAGAAACAGAGAGAGAGAGACAGACAGACAGACAGACAGACAGAGAAACAGATAGAGAAACAGAAACAGAGAGACAGAAACAGAGAGAGAGAGAGGGAGAGAGAGAGAAACAGAGAAGAGATAGACAGAAACAGAGAGAGAGAGAGAGAGAGAGAGAGAGAGAGAGAGAGAGAGGGAAGGAGGGAGGAGAGACAGACAGACAGACACAGAGAGAGAGAGCGAGAGAGACAGACAGACAGAAAAGCAGGCAGTAAGTCGGTCAGTCAGTCAGGCAGGCAGGCAAGGACAGAGGAAGAACAGATATGAGGAGGGGAAAGCGTAGAGAATAGGAGCAGAAAAAGGGCAAGCAAGAGCACAAAGGTGATGAGGAGGAGAGGATGGACGGACGAGTAGATAGGATGAGAGAGAGAGAGAGAGAGAGAGAGAGAGAGAGAGAGAGAGAGAGAGAGAGAGAGAGAGAGAGAGAGAGAGAGAGAGAGAGAGAGAGGAGAGAGAAGATAGAGAACAGCGGCGGTGAGGATTAAATGAAGAGGAAAGGGGAGAGAGAGACACAGACAGAGAGACACAGACAGACAGAGAGAGAGACAGACAGACAGAGAGGGTAATGTTAAGATGTTAAGAGAACTGGAGAATAAAAGGAGGATAATAAAAATGCGAGGAATACTTTATGGGCGAATGAGGATTAGTAGAGGCGCAGTAGTAGCCTATTGGTCAGAATTCTCGGCTCGTGGAGAATAAGGGTTCGAGCCTCTGCTAAGGCGGTCACTGTGCAATGACCTTGAGCAAGTCCTTCATAGACAATTGCTCAGCACAATTGATGTTCTATCGAATGGTCGTGCGTCAACTTCTGAACTTTTGAAGGATGGCAACATCAAATTGTATTGTAGTATATTGCGCAGTGGAATTAGGAAGAGAAGAATTATAATTGGAAGAGGAAAGGCCCGAAAGGGAATAGGATGGGTTTTTGGAAAGAGGTGGTGGTGGTGGTGGTGGTGGTATAGCGGTGGCGGAGTAGAAGGAGGAGGAGAAGGAAGAGGAGGAAGAAGAGAAGTACAGCTCTGAGCTCCATAGCTGTCCAATAGGTTCTCTATGGATTTTCTTCTTATATGAAACAAGATCACTTCTCGTGTTTCTTATTCAGATTTATTTATAATTAGAATGAATTAAAAAATTTGTTTGACATTGATTTTGCCTATTGCAGCTAAAATGCAGCAAACAGAGGAACATAGGGAGCAACTATCTGGGTTATACAGCTTATACTTAATACTTATAATTATATTAAGTGAAACTATGACTTATCCGATTTCACTCCATCGTATCGTATCGTATCTGAGAATTTATAAAGCGCCACTCACAGCAGAGCTATTCAGAGGCGCTTTCAGCGTGAAAGGGCCGCGGAAACTAAAAGGTCCTCAGGCAACGAAGTGATCATGAGGAGGAGATCCCAAGCAGGAGTTCGCTATGGATTGTGTGGTGATTATTCCATAAAGAAGGTCCCAGAACAGCAAAAGCCGGTGCTGGGCTAAGGCAGTCCTTGTCCTGGCAACAAAGATAAAGACGACCTGCAGAACGTAGCGGATGGGAGGAGACAGCCAAGCGAGGTGTGCATAAGATCGCTCTCCAAACTCCATTAGAAGCCATCGACCTAGAAGTAACGGGGAGAGGTCCCGAAGTTCAAGCGATTAACTTTCTGGCAGTTATTCTTCCTGACCGATGTCCATTGGTGTAATTGATATAATGAATAAAGGAGGCTTTAAAAGCACACTGGCCATAATGGGACCTGCTTCAAAACCCTGATCTTTTTTTAATAAAAAAGAGCTGCCGTTCAAATAGAGAAGAATAATTTGCAGCTTCGGATATTTGTGACGTATTGCGGGCCTCGTTGGTGACTCTGTTTTTACTTCCCGAAGTCTCCCAGAAACCAAATATTCTGGCACCTTGATGTCCTAGACTTGCTCTCTTCTGAAAGTCCCTGCGGCAGCTCATTCCTACCCAGAATGACTGGTGATAAGCAGGCTGAGAACAAGGACAATTTTCCCTTTCGAATATCCCTTTTTAGTTTTTAGTCAGTATCTGTGTCTCATCCTTGCGCCGGTGTTGATTGGGAGAGGTGATTTTTTTTAGCAGAATCAGAAGAGGAACGTGAGAAGCAGGAGGAGGAGGAGGAGGAAGAAGAGGAGAAAGAGGAGGAGGAAGAGGATATCACGAAGTGCAGGAGCAGGAGAACGAGGAGGAGGAAGAAGAAGAAGAGGAAGAGGAAGAGGAAGAGGAGGAGAAGGAAGAGCAGAAGCAGGAGAGCGAGGAGGAGGAAGAGGAAGAGGAGGAGGAGGAATAGGAGGAGGAAGAGGAGGAACAGGAAGAGCAGGAGCAGGAGCACGAGGAGGGGAAGAGGAAGAGCAGGAAGAGCAGGAGCACGAGGAGGGGAAGAGGAGGAAGAGCAGGAGCACGAGGAGGAAGAGGCAGAAGAGGAGTAGGAGAATGACTGGTGATAAGCAGGCTGAGAACAAGGACAATTTTCCCTTTCGAATATCTCTTTTTAGTCAATATCTGTTCTGATTGGTTCTGTGGTCGTGCACTCGATGGGCTGTCTGTCTGTCCATGACTTATCTCCATTCTTCAGCCTCCTTTATGGATCCCGAGTGACGTCTAAATCACGTCGACCCTATCTCTCTTTGATTTCACATTACACGAACGACTCGGTATTCCTCTGACATAGATTTTATTGCAATTATTATAATAATAATAATAATAATAATAATAATAATAATAATAATAATAATAATAATAATAATAATAATAATAATAATAATAATAATAATAATAATAATAATAATAATAATAATAATAATAATAATAATAATAATAATAATAATAATAATAATAATAAAATGATAATAATAATTATAATAATAAGGACTGGCCTTTTCTCTATTTCTTTTGACCAGTTCCGCCAGCGCCTGAAAACCTCTCTCTTTACCAGTGAAGACACTGGCCCGCCGCGGCCCGGGTCGGGAGCGCCTCTGTTTTTGAGTGGCGCTATATAAATGCTCGATTACGATTACAAATGACAAAGACTACAATAATAATAATAATAATAATAATAATAATAATAATAATAATAATAATAGCCAACCCAGACTTCTTACATTTCTCCTGAGCCCTTTTAAATCTCGAGTTACAATACGTATATTATGTACCTCCAAAAAAACAATAATATTAATAATAACAATAATGGCAGTATATAGATATTTTGGCACTGTGCCAGCACTGGGCTTGCTCTCTCCTATGAACGTTCCTGTGGCATCTTAATCACCATCGTTAACTATAACAATACTATTAGAACAATGCATGGCGTCGTTATCCGAACTTAAACGTTTCTATTCCTCAGGTAATAAAACCAACCGCAAGTAACTACTGTAGCAATACTCGGTAGGTAGTCTAATAATTAATAAGTCTGTGCGGCGGCCAGGATGACCATTGTTTATGGCTTCCTGTTCGACAGTTCTCTTGTGATCGAACTTCTACTGCACATCAGTCTGTGATTTGCAGTTATGTCTTAGATCTGTTTTGAATTTCGTGCGTTTTGCGGCGGTAAGTAAGTAAGTAAGTATATTCTTCATTATACCAGTTGCATACCCGTACTCTGGTACAAATACATCTTAATCGACGGTTGCATATGGTAGCATTTTTCTGCTTTCGGAAAAGGTCGACAGTCTTGACAATGTAGAGTCATAGGCCTATAATGCCATTGCCTTTTGTAACCAGGAAATCTTGTACTCTGTGAAGCAGAATCTTTGGAGTGGCATCGACAGTCAATCGCAAAGAAGTTCTACTACGAACCGGCGGGTGAGCATCCTCTCCTGCCGAGACCTGGTGTTCTGAGGGATATATGAACGCTGCGTCTGATAGCAACTTCGAGAGAGTACCAGTCGGTGTGCGTAACTGCGTGTTGCGGACTTCATTCGGCTTTCGTCAAACTTCAGCCTCAGTGCAACAAGGACCAGAAACACTCAACATGGTGTCAACTGTGAACTACTTGCTAACAGATGCTATGAATTGTAATCATACTCATAGGCGTAGCTACAGTTGCCTCCTCTTGCTTTTTTATATAGGCCTACTGGAACTTCGATTGACTAATGACCCCAAATGAACAGGATTTTGCCAATGGTCTGTGAAGTTGCCTCTTCTTGAATTTAAGTCTCGCTACGTGCCTGATCATACTGCGTAATTGTCAGAATGAAAATACTAAACGAAGATTATTATTTTTATATGGGGCCGTCCATAAATGACGTCACGCAATTTTGGCCGATTTTGAACCCCCGCCTCCCCCTCGTCACACTTCGTCACAAAAGTAACACCCCCTTGAAAATGACGTCACAAAGCTCTGACCCCCCACCCCTACAACCAAATTTCCATGGCGAAGCAAAATGCTCTTTCGTGGAACAAGTAGGGAGACCATGCATATTTTAAAATCTAACGGTGACCAAATATTGAAATAATTAGAAAATTATTAATAATGGTGCCCGTATACATTAAAATAATAAAAAATAATAAAAATTTAATACTCACAATTAGTGCTGTTAAAATTAAATTGTTGTTAATTGTTAAATTTAATTACATAGACCTGGTGTGACGTCACACCTCTCAGACCCCACCCCATGTCACACATCGTCACAAATTTCCGACCCTCTCTTCTAGGTGCGTGACGTCATTTATGGACGGCCCCTGTGCACGTATTCCTATCAATGCATGCATGCAGTCCTACATGTAACAGATTCATGATATATACGCACACAGACACGCAGAGAGACATACAACCACCTGTTTGTCCTATTCTAGCTGGTCAATGGTCTAAATTACTCACCATGTACCAACGCTTTTCAATGGCATCAGTCAGTATTACCTGCTATGGTTCTGCACAATGGCAGTCTAGCCGCCGCTCTTGGGCAGTTTGCCAGCATAATTTAGCACCTTGAATTATATCTGGGTCTATGTCCTGAATGAAGCTTTACCCCCAATTTAAGTACAACTTGCCCCTCTCCCTTCATTAGGCTGTAACACTCGCATTAAAAAGGGCACTTAATGGTTTCCAAGGTTACGCACAATTCGGCAGTGCGCTCACGTGATGGACCAGGGATTCGAACCAGAGTCGTTGAGGTGAAAATCCGATGCCTTAGCCGCAAGTGAAACCTGTTCAAACTGGAACTGTGAAATACCCATCCTGTGGCCGAGACCATCAATTTAGATTTGACCTTGAGTCATACATACGACCTCTAAGGAGCAGTTATGTTGACTATCCACTCACTTTAACGACGTCTTACGGTCACTGGAGTGGTTGTCATGGACCTTACGTGCACCCTTCTTTTATTACTATTAATATTAAGTGTTTACCTTCACACATCCTTACCTATTGCTAACCACTACGCCAAAACATCACTTAGATTTCCATGTACGGGCTCACGTACAGTGTTAGGCTGTCTAATAATTGGATCCTATACACTTAACACGCCTGAGCTCCAGCCAATCAGCTTTCGACATACCTGTCCCTCCTGCACACACCTGCAATACATTATTAATTGCGCTGAGCGCGGACAAGCATGTCGCCGAATTGATGTAGATCCCAGCTGCATATACAAAGACCCAGGCATGTATATTAAATATATAAGATACACGGAACACGTACATGTATGTATCGATATATTATAATGTGCACGTTATCTGCGTATACCACATGTAGGCCAATATATATAGGCTATACGTTTATGTCTTTTATGTGACAAATGTGCTACCGAATTGGTATTTGGTGACGTGGTGAGCGTTTTCTGTATGTATACGAAGGTCCGGATCGGCGTTTGCGATCAAAAGATTAATTGTAAGCGCTTTACTAAGCGATTTCTTACAGCCTAATCTCGTCGCGTTTGTCAAAAGTCTCTCCCCGTTGGTGGATCATAAATAGCAGAGCGTCGAATCCAGGACCTTCACAGAGGAGAGGCAGAAGGTCGACAGTGACGACATTGCGGAACTGACATTGGAGGCAGGTCAGAACAAGCAGCCAGCTAAAGGTAAATCTATACAGGTGCGGATACAAGTATGCTTTTACAGGTGATATAATTATTGCAATGCAGTATTTATATAAATGCAGGATACACCGCTTTGCTACCTGGATATTGCATTAAGTAAGTAGGCCTATATTCTTTATTAAACCGGTTGCAGAAGAGCCGCACTCCGGTGTACAAACATCATAGGACAAATTCAAAATCAGTAGGAGTAGGCCTTCAGCATTCTTCCTAAAAACGTTTTCCTCAAATTATTTTCAATAAGAGTCAAGACCCTGTAATGAGACTGTGGGCGAAGGACATAGGTAGTTGATTTCCTTGGTGGGAGCAACTTATGTAAAACATGCCCCGGGTTGTTTAGAACAGCTGTGAAGGGACCAGTATCACCCTACCGACAGAGCCGGTCAACAGTTGGGCTATCAACGTGGAGGTACCCCCGCCGAATCATCCTACTTATGATGGATTGGAACCTGTTTTTTTTAAATGTTGCTGACGGTAATAAGACATCCAACCAGGCCTAATGCAGGTCTATGCATTGACGAATCGAGTGGTGAGTCCAGCCTCATCTCTTGGATTTGGCTCTCCCCTCGAACCGATAATAGACCTCGAAACCCACATTCGGATCAGCTACTGCAGGACTCTGCTTGCTCATGTATTGGACTGTATTATTGTTGTCATAATATTGGCCTTCTCCGTGCATAGTGCATACAATTGGGCTTTGTATAAGTAAATTTTAATGTATACGCTTTAATATAGCGACCCCTTGGCCTCGACCCTGCTAATTTTTCAATGAAATTAGTCGGGTGAGATCCTTCACCACCGCTGCCCGTTCGAATGGGTTCCACGCCATTTAGTGTCCCCGTGTACATACCGTGCTACCCCACGATTAAAATCTTACTGTTTATTTTTTAATTTTCACTGATCGCAAGGCTTTTTGCCCAGCAACTACCCTACATTCGCAGAAATATGCGTCACAGCTGACCGCGCTCTATTTTCCAATATGTTGGCCAACCCTGGGCATGTTCTCCATGGTTTACTCCTTCCAGTTCATGAAACATAATACTCTTTACGGGTTCGGCCTCACAACCGTGAAATTCCACGTTCTGACCTCCTCACTAGAAAGGGATTCATTACCAGGATGCTTTACACTTGTTAACATGTTTTAGAACTTTACAATTGATTATTATTACTATACATAATTATTATTTCTATGTGTTTTTTTACATTCTATTTCGATGCCCCATTGTGCGTTTGCTAATGGAGTAATAAAGGCTTACTTACTTACTCACTTACTTATCGAACCATATCTTTTAAAGGTATTTTACCTTGAATGATATGACGTATCAGTGTATCACAATAGGTGATGACGTCGCACAATTATAGGTGATGACGTAACGCAATAAGTGATGACCCAACTCAATAGGTGAGTCGCCGGGTTTATCTCTCTTAAGTTTGTAGAACTTTTAAAAGTCTTGATGGGTCGCCAGGACCTGTTTTTAATACCATTGGATTTATTTCGCTATCCAGACCTTCAGCATTTATTTATTTTCCGGAGTTAAACTCGGATTTTGATGAATTTTAAGTTACAATGTGTGGATTCTACAACTGGTAACCAGAATAATACTTTCATAAGCTAAGACATTTCTATCAGCCTATGACGTTACAATTATTGATGTTGCCTAGCAACACTTTCTAAGGAGATTCAATAACAATTTACATTAAAAGCAATTAGTTGGTTCCAGCTTCAGTGGAGGCGCCAGGATTTCAGGTTTAAGGGGGGGCTAAAGCTCCAAGCCCTTCCCTTTTGTCCCTCCACCCTGTGATTTGCAGTGATTTCCCACTTTTTTGGGGGGCTGAGCCGCAGTTAGGGGGCTAAGCCCCTCCTATCCCTCTGGCGCCGCCACTGTCCAGTTTAATTCCTCCCACTTCAGATAGATACACTTCACTTTCCTTCTTCTTTAGCTTCTTCTTCAGCTATCCATACATACTAATTATGACTAGTCCCGGTCCTTTACCTCAATTGGTCCCTCTCTTTGGAATATGCTGTCGCCATCTACTCGCTCTCATATTCTATCTGGTAACCCCTCCTTTGCTTTTCTCAACGCCTATTTTTTCTCTCGTGACCTTGCGCACTGGAAGCGCCTCTTAACGGTTCGCCCTGCTTAAAGGTGCTTTATAAATGTTTCAATGCGATACGATACAATTAATACAATTCGGTTAAACAGAAAGGTAGAGGGCTTTGCCGTCGTCCAATTCCATCGTAGGTAGAGAGCCAAAGGTCTCCCAAAACGTAGGCATATATATTCAGCCCTGTAGTTGTAAAATTAGAGGTGAGTACACGCTACAGTAGCCTACAGCCCTCCGGTTATTTTTCCGAAAGTTTGAGGGGTATGGGTTTGTAGTTTATAGCCTTAAAAGTTATAGACTACTCTACAGACTCTACACGATGCAGCATTAAACAAAAATATGTCAAAGCACATTCTGGAGGGGAGTACTCGCTCTGCACAGGTGACTATATTAAAAGAAAAATTTTGTGAGGTGAGTACACGCTGTATACCGGCGTATACCCTCGTCTACAGCCCTGCATATACATATCATCATCAAATATTCGTTTAATATAAATTCAGGTTGACAAAACCGCAAACTGAAACAGATAATCATAGAGTTCGGTTAGTTCTGGGTCGACAAGCCATTAGTCAAACAGTCAAGCCCGCCCAGGTGTTATTCAATATTGTCAATATATGTTCTTGTACAGGAGTCGTGGTATAAAATTTCTATTGTCCTTCGGTGGTAGTTTGTACTCGTGGGCCCGTGTTCGTAGGTTGTAGCTGTGACTTCGAGACTCGGGAAGAAATCTTCTTAGCACGTGGCCGGTTGTGTTTCAACCAGTTCAAACTACACCGCTAGAAAGGCACACCACATCGTCACGACTTCCGCCGAAACACTTGCTTCTGATCAGATCAGGTACCCAATAGTGTTGTACAAACACGGAGCCGCTTTTCACACTTGATGATAGCCCGTAGTATACAGTCAAGGTGACAAACAACAACTTCAAGCCGCTACTAGACATTTTAACACATGCCAAGGTTAAAAGACCACTGCTGAAACACTGGCATAGCAAGAAGATAGTGTAGGAACTTACCAAGATCCGACGGGTGTTTAACTAAGAAACGAATTAGCCTTCAACTGACCAGAACGGCTTAAAATTTGCACCTAAATTTGGGCCAGGTGAGTCTTATGCAGCGCATCGAAGCCTGGCATAGGGTCTTATGTGACGAAGTCTGACATAGAGGAATGGTTTTATGTGACGAAGTCTGGCATAGGGGAATGGTCTTATGTGAAAAAGTCTGGCATAGGAATGGTCTTATGTGACGAAGTCTGGCATAGGGGTATGGTCTTATGTGAAAAAGTCTGGCATAGGAATGGTCTTATGTGACGAAGTCTGACATAGGGGAATGGTCTGTTGTGACGAAGTCTGGCATAGGAATGGTCTTATGTGAAATGTCTGGCATAGGAATGGTCTTATGTGACGAAGTCTGGCATAGGGGAATGGTCTTATGTGAAAAAGTCTGGCATAGGAATGGTCTTATGTGACGAAGTCTGACATAGGGGAATGGTCTGTTGTGACGAAGTCTAACATAGGAATGGTCTTATGTGAAAATGTCTGGCATAGGAATGGTTTTATGTGACGAAGTCTGGCATAGGGGAATGGTCTTATGTGAAAAAGTCTGGCATAGGAATGGTTTTATGTGACGAAGTCTGGCATAGGGGAATGGTCTTATGTGAAAAAGTCTGGCATAGGAATGGTCTTATGTGAAAATGTCTGGCATAGGAATGGTCTTATGTGACGAAGTCTGGCATAGGGGAATGGTCTTATGTGAAAAAGTCTGGCATAGGAATGGTCTTATGTGACAAAGTCTGGCATAGGGGAATGGTCTTATGTGAAAAAGTCTGGCATAGGAATGGTCTTATGTGAAAATGTCTGGCATAGGAATGGTCTTATGTGACGAAGTCTGGCATAGGGGAATGGTCTTATGTGAAAAAGTCTGGCATAGGAATGGTTTTATGTGACGAAGTCTGGCATAGGGAATGGTCTTATGTGAAAAAGTCTGGCATAGGAATGGTCTTATGTGAAAATGTCTGGCATAGGAATGGTCTTATGTGACGAAGTCTGGCATAGGGGAATGGTCTTATGTGAAAAAGTCTGGCATAGGAATGGTCTTATGTGACGAAGTCTGACATAGGGGAATGGTCGGTTGTGACGAAGTCTGGCATAGGAATGGTCTTATGTGAAATGTCTGGCATAGGAATGGTCTTATGTGACGAAGTCTGGCATAGGGGAATGGTCTTATGTGAAAAAGTCTGGCATAGGAATGGTCTTATGTGACGAAGTCTGACATAGGGGAATGGTCTTATGTGAAATGTCTGGCATAGGAATGGTCTTATGTGACGAAGTCTGGCATAGGGGAATGGTCTTATGTGAAAATGTCTGGCATAGGAATGGTCTTATGTGACGAAGTCTGGCATAGGGGAATGGTCTTATGTGACGAAGTCTGACATAGGAATGGTCTTATGTGACGAAGTCTGACATAGAGGAATGGTTTTATGTGACGAAGTCTGGCATAGGGGAATGGTCTTATGTGAAAATGTCTGGCATAGGAATGGTCTTATGTGACGAAGTCTGGCATAGGGGAATGGTCTTATGTGAAAAAGTCTGGCATAGGAATGGTCTTATGTGACGAAGTCTGACATAGGGGAATGGTCTGTTGTGACGAAGTCTGGCATAGGAATGGTCTTATGTGAAAATGTCTGGCATAGGAATGGTCTTATGTGACGAAGTCTGGCATAGGGGAATGGTCTTATGTGAAAAAGTCTGGCATAGGAATGGTCTTATGTGACGAAGTCTGACATAGGGGAATGGTCTGTTGTGATGAAGTCTGGCATAGGAATGGTCTTATGTGAAAATGTCTGGCATAGGAATGGTCTGTTGTGACGAAGTCTGGCATAGGGGAATGGTCTTATGTGAAAATGTCTGGCATAGGAATGGTCTGTTGTGACGAAGTCTGGCATAGGGGAATGGTCTGTTGTGACGAAGTCTGGCATAGGGGAATGATCTGTTGTGACGAAGTCTGGCATAGGGAATGGTCTTTTGTGACAAAGTCCGGCATAGGGAATGGTCTTTTGTGACGAAACTAAGCAAATAATGCAGTCAGAAACACGAACTGGGAGCAATGGCAAGATATAAGATGGGAGAAAATATTCTTTTACACGGTTTCTCTGTATCGTTCATAGATCCGTTGGTAGAGGAGGCTCCTAGATCGTGGTCTTCGAGATATAACGCACCGCCTCCCATCGTTCAGAAAGCCCGTATAGAAATAGAATGAGACAACTTAGTGATATTGCATGCACTTCAAGGCCGCGGTCAGAAATAACAAGTGATTCTTAGGCTAAGGCTCGACTATTAGCCGTGCAATCACCACAATAATTTTGGAGACTGGCTCCATGTACTTTCCATCACAATGGCAGGATTACGGATGTCTGGAGAGGCGCTAAGGATTGCCGCCGGCATCCGGGTGGAGACTGCGTTATTGTGACCAGCACAAAATGAAGATACGGTATGAGAGCGGAACACAATGGCCATCACGGATTCTCATGCATCAAAGGGACAGGGAGCCAAAAAAGGCATTGCATCGACATTGATGTTATTTGACCAATGGTCATCACGGATTCTCATGCATCAAAGGAAAAGGCAACCAAAAAGGCAGGGCATCGACACTGATGTTATTTGACGGGCTTCCATAAGAGCAAAAACACCGGCCATCAAAAAGCCCAATTGCCTCTCCAGATCTGACGGCAAATGGCCTGACAGGGTCACCGTAATATCTTCAGGGGAGAGATCGTTGCTTGGCGTGGAGTGTCACGATACATGACGTATTCGCAGCATAGTACGGGCATGTAACAGCGCAAAATAAATATTAACCATCTAGCAACAGACTATGTATATAGGTAACCCTAACCAACGAGATTCTGGTCCCTTCTGGGTTCCCTTTTGTGACCAACAGCTCTTTGTTTTTTGTACAGCGAGATGTTACTTGTCAATGTTCGAAGCAAAAATTGATGGTTATGGTTAAAATAAAGATTCGACAGCGTAAACAGCAACTGACAATAAGGAATGCAAATATCCTGCAATCTCTCAGTCACATAGTCCAATTAATTAGTTTGCTTTTATGAGTTTCTTGGCTATTAGCAATTCTTTCATATATTCATTAATTCTTTATCGCTCTCAGTCCACCTGTGTCCATCTTCATTACCACTGTCCAATTTGTCCATATACCCGGCCGTCCTTCTCTCCGTCCAAACGTCCCTCTTCTTTCTTCGTTTCCTTTTTTATAAATATTAATTTTTTCTGTTATTTCCTATAGCACCCTGCAGCGTTCGTGTCGATAAAGAAAACAATCTTGCTGGTGTGAAATGAAGTCTATTGCATCTGTCCTCCGATCTGAAGGCAAATGGATCGAAAAGGCCGTTCAGATGGCATCTTGTCCTTATAAAATCCCAGCTCGCACTATGTCTGCATCCTGCAGACCAGGACAGCCTCAACTGGTGGCAAAACCACCTGCGCCTAGAATACTCATTACAGGTAAAATACCAATAATGTGCAGGTAATTCTAATGGAAAAGCTAACCGTAGGTAGGCATAATAATCATTATAGGCAATAATATTGATTAGAGGTGATTATAATGACAGGAAATGCTAATGCAGGTAATAAACATTGCAGGTATACTATACTGGTAAGTGATTGTCATGACAGGTATTTCTAATCACAGGTAATACTCACTACAGTAACAGTTGTGATATTACAGATAGTAATTGGTAGTGGCTTGATAATCTAGGCTGACTATAGGTCTCCCAAACTGCAGTCCACAGTACGAACCACGAAGGAAAACTGATTGCTTAAATGATGTGTTCTGCCGCTGGATTGCTGTGGTTGTACATGCACTTCAGCCGAGAGATCTTAATTTAAAACCTCTGGAACCATACAGGGAAACTGACAGCGAGAGGCAGACACAATGACAGGTAGACGGACGAACGGATGGTCGGACAAGCAGACATTCAGACAAACAGAGATTCAGTCAGTCAGTCAGTCAGTCAGTCAGTCAGTCAGTCAGTCAGTCAGTCAGTCAGTCAGTCAAATCAATCAAATTCGTGTATTTGGAATCAAATTGACAATATTGCAGCTTGTTACAACAGTAATACGGACAATAATGAAGGTTACATTAAGGGAGAACGATATTCAGTAGATATTTTCAAATAGGACTCATGAAAT
Organism: Aporrectodea caliginosa; assembly: GCA_020284085.1. Taxonomy (NCBI): domain Eukaryota; kingdom Metazoa; phylum Annelida; class Clitellata; order Crassiclitellata; family Lumbricidae; genus Aporrectodea; species Aporrectodea caliginosa. Next base: position 2,784,032 of record JACEVL010000021.1, on the reverse strand, counting down.
AAAATTGCAATCATCTTCAGCAGGATGCTAATACACAAGCGGCCCGTGGGCGGGCTCATCATATCGTGTCTGAGAGCGATATGGAGGGATTAGTCAAGGAACCCTGGATAATATTATAGGAGCCCTTGGAATAGTCTATGCAAAACATGCCCAGTGTTTGACCTAATAGCTGTGAAAAGACGAAAGTCGGTGTTCTAATAGTGTAATAGAACACCGAATGACACATAAGAACAGTCCGTGCTCGGGAACCATAGATGACGTGACGGCCGTTTAAACGGACAACAGTGCTGAAGAAAAAGATGCAAAGTCTAGGCCATGCGGTCGCCACAGAAAAAACGTGTAATTTGCGTTTAAGAAGACCGATAGGCTCTCACAGGTCTATTGCCTGTCATAGAGGACATCTTCTTTTCTACCGATGTTTGTGTTATTCTCGCCTAATACTGATCAAGACAGATTGCTCCGTCCGATTCCCTGCAGTCCGCTACTGCTTTCTTAGCAATTGAAATAATGCCTCGTATTGGGAGACACCAAATGTGAATAATATATGACGCCTACAGACATTGACTAGCCAAGTAAATGCAATTGTATAATTGCATCAATTTAATTATGTAATTGCAGTGTTAGTCGTAAAGTGTAGGGCTGTATTCCCCTAATTATAATTGTCAACGCAAATTTATATAGTGCCTCTTCAAAAGGCGTTCACCATCTCATAACACACGCAATCACTATCGAACAGAATGGTTCTCAGAATGGTTCTCAGAATGGTTCTCTAACGCTTATAGAAAAAAGGCAAAGAAACAGAGTCCATGTCTTAGGCCACTGATTCCTGAAAGATGGACCGACGTCACATAGAAGTTTGTACATTACACATAGATATCTGCATAATTTAGCGCTGGACAGACAGGCTGATACTTGACTAAACGGGTCTGGGCCAAAGGTTAAGCAGTGTGGCTGAAATGCCACAGTATACGTTTTATTAAGTTCTACTTTAAATTGTTTTCTACACAAACAGTTGTCTAGAGAACAGACACAGATTTATACGATATGTTTAAACTTTAGAACGATTGATATAGTCTATATCCATTTAGCATATAATATGATAATATTACAGCACTATATATACACGTATAAAGTATAAACAAGCACTGTGCATGCATACATATGAGCCCTACCTACATGCATGTTTACAACATTGTATCTGTGTTTATCTATGTATGTGCTCAATTATGGACCCTAGTGTATGCAAAACTGCACATATAGCCGGGTCTCTCTAGATTTATATAGCGCATCTACAATTCTTACTCATCCTATTTGTTCACTGGTTGGAGAATGTAGATGAGCGTTCTCTGCTTTGCTGGCTGCCGAAATCCTTGATTCTCTGCATTAATTATTGCGTTTTTTAACAAAAATTATATGAAGAGTTGTTGAAGCAGGAGCCAATAACTAAAGGTTATTGCGTCTAACGCTGCTTAGAAATTCAGTAGATAACTTTCGATGTTGTCGCATTTGCACGCGGAGCTGGCAGTGACGTTAAAATGACACACAGCGCTGGCTTATTTCTGAGATCTAAATCTTGGGCTAGCACGGTGCGTACGCGGGGACCTTATGTACGTGGCTTGGCGCCCATTCAAACGGGCAGCGGTGGTAAAGGATCTAACCCAATCAATTCATTGAAAAATGAGCAGCGTCGATGCCATATGCGGTCGCTATATATAAAAACGTGTATATTTATATTTTACATATTTTCAGCAATGAAGCCTCCACTTCAAAGTAACATTCATACAGTTTTGAAACGGTGGGTGGTTAAATTCAGCCGGATGGTGCCGGATAAGATCCACCGCCTAAATTCATTCATTCATTAAGTTACGAAGTTTTATATAGCGCCCCTTCAAGGTTACTACTCAGGAGCGCTCCCGACCCAACCCCGGCTGAAAAATGAGTAGACCTGTAACCTAAATGTTTTTCTTTTACAATAATCGACCATCTGCACCTTGTTCCACGTATTTAGGCTTATCCGAATAGCAAATAGCGAATATATCGGCTATATATTCGCCAGATAGGCTTAAGTTTTACATTTGTAAAGATTTGGAGGTCCGATACCCCTGGTTGGGCAATTCAACCACTGGAAACGGTTAGTTTTGCCATTGACTACATGGTAACTATATATAGATCTTGTTTATCAGTCAGCGATTTGATCATAAAGCAAAGCAGAGTTGAGGTTATTGAGCCATCAGATGTCAGTCCTCTTTTGTATTCCTACTTAACACGCTATGCAATATATATGTCATCAGTTATGAAATTACTGTCCTTTCGCGTTGATTTAGCCTTGAGATTCTCAGCTTCAAGTATCTATTATTATCTAGCCCAGTACCATAACTCAAACGGCGAGTAACCTTGAGAGTGGCTGTTGAAGGCAGACAAAGCATGTTTTGCTCTTGCAGATCCATGTAGGTATTTGGCCCAGCAGCATTTGTCACGACAAGCATAGGTGAATTATATATCATATGTGACTAAGTTTCTTCAAAGGAAAAAACCTTAGTTGCTCATTTGTAAGAGTAGGTTTCTGTAATCCTCACTGCCACTACTAAACCTAGCGAGAGAGATTTTTTAAGCTCTACTGTCTCTCAGAATAAATTCAATGGATCTGGAACAGTCTCACCAGGACTCACGACGATTTACAGAACAAGTGTTCTTATGGCAAAACTGTTTTGTTTTTTAGTAGTGCTAACACGAACTGCAGCCTTTCTAAGACACGTAGACATATTCTGCATTCACGAGCCACTCAAACCAATTGTTCTACTTCTGGTTAAGTTATATCAATCTCTAGCTCTACTCGATATTGATTGAACGGTGAACATTATTGTCTACAGACTTAAGCGTTGTGGCCATTGTGTACCAACCCATACGATAACCATCTGTTGCTCTTAATAGCATATATGCACGCACACAGAGCTAGCAAAGCAAAGAGGTAGAAACGCACGAGCGCTAAGCAAAGCGATTCTTTGCATTTCTTAAATAATCTTAGAACTCAGACGGTGTGTGAGTCGCCATGGAGCGTAGGCGTTCTGGTTGCCTAGCATCGGCGTCGTGACGTCACGCGCACTGCCTGTATGTTATCAGAACAAGCGCTTGTATGAGATCCAATGGCAGACCGGTTATATATTATTCCATGTCGCTCTACACGGCTGTGGCTCTGTCTGTCTCCCTGAGTCTGCTTGTCCCTGCCTGTAGGTCTGTAGACCTTTGTCTGTATCCTATATGCATGTAAGTCTATTTGTCTATTTCTTTGCCTTTGTGTCTCAGGTAAAGGTCAGATAACAAAGGAGACTTGAAATATTGAAGGATATAAATAGGCTATTCTTTGGTTTGCCTATAACAGACGCTACACTCCCTGCCAATAAAAAAGAATGTAGGTATATAATTAGGCTATATATATATGTATACTGTATATATATATAATTTTATATATATATATATATATACGAACACTATGCATTGCATAGCTCAAAAATCAGTATCGCTGAGCAATGTATTATAGGCTTAGGCACATAGGAACGTATTCACGCATATATATATATATATATATATATATATATATATACATATATACATACATTCATGTAATATTCTAGTTCCTTGTAGTCATATCTAATTATACATGCTGTCCACCATTACACTATATCGTATATTTCATTCGTCAGACACATATTTATTATATGTAACTGGTACATATATATATATATATATATATATATATATATATATTAATGGCGTGCAGATTTCTCGTGCCCTCCAGTGGACCAACTGATGTCTGGTCACTCTCTTCATGGTTGACCATAACACGTTCGTTCTTCTACCATTTAATTAGCATTCATGCGTGAAGTCCACTGACAGGTGTCCATCTCTTGCTAAGCATCCATCATGTACGCTATGCTGCATTCGAAAACAGAGATAATAATGTATAGACCTACTGTATGTATAACGGGCTATATATAAGTACATACATGGATGGCATTGCATCATTAATCATTATGTCACGATGACAGAAAACAGTAAGACACGCTTCAATCGAATATACAAAGGCTCCTAACACTCCTCATAACGCTGACTTTGGGACCCATACTAAATCTAAACGTACATGTTTTTCTATAGCGACCGTATATGGCAGCGGTTCTCAACCTGTGGGTCGCGATCCCCACGGGGGTCGCCTTACGATTTCCCAGGGGTCGCCTGGGACCTTCAGAAATTTGTAAAAAAAGTTGTCAACGGAGTCTCTTAATATTTAATATTATGTAAATATGATTACTACACCAACTACTACACTGCAGCGACTTAAAATTAATTTTTACTTAGCAGCTAATTTAATTTAATTTTTGTCATATTAGTTTTGATATGTAAATTCTAAGTTCACTTTTACTTCTTTAATGAGAACAATAGCCGGTTTGCTACGAAACTGTGCTGCCACCTGGGGTTATAACTAATAGATCTAAAGAAAACTAGAAAAGTTTATGAAATTGGAGGCCGCCTAAAATAAATCAGGGTGAGACGAGTGTTTAGAAAAGAAAATATAGTAAATATAGTTTAAAGTATGGTTTACTTCCATAGTTGACTTGCAGCAGGAATTGAGAAAACATAATACGTTATTTGTAATGACATTCTGTCGGTCTAATCGAAGCCCAACAAATTGAAACGCCATTTTGATACTAAATATCCTAACTTCGCCAGGATGCCCAGTAGTTTAAGAACAAAGCAAATGACGTCGAGAAGGCAGACTTGATACCGGGGGCAAGTACCAACAGCAAATGCGGCAGCTCTCAGAATCGCGAAAGCGAAGACCTCACACAATTGCCGAAGACTACCTGTTTCCAGCAACCAAAGACATTGTTCGAGTTATGTTTGGAGCTGAATAGGCCTAATGTTAAAATATTGAATCCAATTTCCTTGTCTAACTACACCGTCAGCAGAAGAATTGATTGCATGTCTGCTGATATTATTATCAATAAAAATTACAAATTTGCCTGTTAATTATTGCTTGATCCAGAAATAAAATCTGGTCCACTATTATAGTCTTATTCAGCATAGGTCTACTGTAACAGCTGGACGAATTTACGGATGTTGCAAACTCTTAATTGTACATAGTAAAATACACAATAAATATTATACTTCAAGCAAACATTTCACTTACTTAATTTTACTTTTAAAATTTTCAAAATGATTAGTAAAAAATACAAATTGGCTTGTTAATTATTGCTTGATTCTGCATGATGCGTAGGCTATGGATTAAAGGTGAGAAGTAAAATGCATCATAGTGGTAGGGAAAATGCGGTGAAGAGGAGTAACACGATCGATTTTATTGTTGAGGGTCGCCGCAACTTTGGAAATGTTATCAAAGGGTCGCAGCACCAAAAAGGTTGAGAACCGCTGGTATATGGCCTCGACCATGCTCACTTTTCAATGAATTGATCGGGTGAGATCCTTCACCACCGCTCGCCCGTTTGAATAGACGCCACGCCATTTAGGGTCCTCGTGTACGGACCGTGCAAGTCCGAGATTTAAATCTCTTAAATAAGCCAGCATCGGGAAGCGAACCACGATCCGCAGGCTCTCTAACTACGAGGAAGGGGTTTAGGTGAATGGTTAACACTCCGGCACGAAGAGCAGAAGATCAGGATGGTTGGCGCGGGATCGATTCCCGCTACCCTCCCAAAGGTCGACTCAGCCTTTCATTCGCCAGGTGGCGTTGGTGAAATGAGCAGTAGGACAGATGGGCACCTTGCATCGCTGCCAAATCAGTTAAATTCGATCATCCGTTCATACTATGATTTGTGATCATAATGCGGCATGTTAGTTTGAATCAGTGAACGAAGACAAAAAACTGCGTTGTATCAAACAAGTCTATTTTCTGTAATATGTTAAATATGTTGTGCACTCGTGTCCATGACAGTGTTATAACAGATTTCGCGCGTAAGAACGAGTGTCTGGTGTTTCGAGACATATATCGTACATATGGCTATATGGATGTAGACACAGTTTCGAGACATATATGCTGTCTGGTATGTAAGCACGGGAACTGTTTACTACAGCCAAACCTATTGCTATACGTGAGCACTATAAAACACTATCTATGCCCACAATAAAAAAAGACACGAAACCACGAACGAAATCGCAATCGTAATCGTAATCTCCAAACTTCTAAAGCGCCACTGGAAAGCCAAGCGCAGGGCACCGGCTTATTCACGAGCGCTGCGTCTAGGCAGAAGGGTTGTCCAAAAGAGTATAGTCCGAGGGAGGTCAGAGTCCGGTTTCCAGAGGATCAGAGGGGTCAGAGTAGCTGCTAAGGTGGGTGTCGTTTAGGTTGAGAGTTGGAAGGTAGATGATCAGTTGAGGCGGGGTAAGAGTTCTTAAAGAGGAGAGACTTTAGTTTCGAGTGGATAGCCTTGGCAGTGATGGATAGAGGAGCCTGATGCGGATGATGTTGGGTGATTGGAGATGATGGCTGAGGAACCGAAAAAGTGCGGAATTCAGGAGGTAGGTCGTTCCAGAGACGTGGTGCAGTGTTGGATATTGCTCGGTTGGAGAACTTGAGATGAGTATAGTGACAGGAGGTCGAGAGAGTGAGAATGGAGGAAGATCTGGTAGAGCGGGTTGGCTGGATGGTGAAGAGGTCGCGAAGATATCTGGGCTGGGAGTATTGTAGAGAGTTGTAGGTTAGTGATAAGACTTTGAAGTGAATTCGCTAAATGTGTGGTATAGTGTATCTTGAATGGAACAGTGTATGACAAATACACGAAGATCTATTTCCCCATTGAAAATACATTTCCCACACACATTTGACTTCTGATGATCACATATTGGGGGAAATGTTATAGGCGCCTATTCAATGGAAGAATGCATGAGGAAATGTAACTGCAACTGGTAGATTATAAGCGGGAAACCTTCAATGTAGAGGAGATAAGAGGGTGCTAGTCCTAACCATTAGATGGAAGTTCACCTTTACCCCGTCAAATTGTACCGTGGTAATCATGATCAATGGTGCTCTTAATTGAGAACCTGCTATAACAGACCGTGTGAATGTACAGATGCAAGCTAGATATTCACGCCTGCAGCACTTTTGTGAGGTAGCCTAATTTAATAGCGCTATCTTAAGTTGATACATTGATGCAGAATGCACTGGCTCTTTTATAAACTACTTAAGATTTTCCGTTCTGACCGGACCTGGGTCGGGAGCGCCTCTGAGTAGGCTAGTTCTCTTGAAGGGGCGCTATATAAATTTTATAGATAGACAGATACCTGCAAGATTCGAGGGAAAAAGAAACAAAGGCAGACAAATACTGCACTGGATAGATAATATATATACTATTTTCATTTATTGAAACAATCCGGTTGACAAAGCGTAACCGGTTACAGTGTACAATTATGCAATTGAAACAATTCACAAGAACACAAATGACAGAAGACATAAATCTTAACTACTAACAGAACAGACAGCCTGCAATACAGAGGACATAGCATCACTTGGACTAACACTAAGGGTTGCATTGGACTTTACCAATGACCGAGGACAATGGAGGTTATTTATTCGTACCCATCGCCGCCAAGTGGCTGGCGCCAGGAACCGATGATGTTGACATTGATACATGCATACGAACACATACAATGTCAATGTCATACAGTATAATGGTGGTGACCTTGATTATGATCGTAAATTGATTTAGTAATTGTCAATAATGATATCGATCTTGTTTTTGATCATTTGTTGCAGGGAGTCTTGGACAGCTGGGGGTCGGTCTCGGTCAACTCTTGAGGTAATAATACATGGACGAGCCTCGTCTCTCATGACATGTTTCAAGTGCTCTCACGTTGAGAAAAATTTCTCAAAAATATTCGCTCTTATCTCGTCCACTCAAGACCATGTATGTTCAACCGCACTCCCCACTCAGTTTCATTTATTTATTTTGTCTATTTTTAAATCCATATAGAGCCAGTTTCTGATAGCGCTAGATAAATGCACATGTGTGTACAAGTGTACATGTATTCATGTATGATCAACGAATCAATGAATAAGTGAACCAATGAATCAATCAATCCAATGCAATTCAATGCAATGCAATCAACCAATCAATCATAATTTATATAGCGCCCCTTCAGGATTCCTACTCGAGGCGCTACCGGCCAAGTGGAAGAAGGTATTCTTACGCAACAGATGGAATTGAGAGCAGGTTAAGCCAAGGAGGTGAGGTCAGGGAGGGATCGAAGTGGAGTATTGCCAGAGAGAGCTCGTTCCACGTTGTCGGACCAGTATAAATGTATGAAACGATTGGAACGACGAACGTTCGGGATCACGCGGAACATCTCCGGATGACAGACGACAGACATGACAGCGCATTAGTCAGCTGTGCGTTTAGCAACGGTCCATGAAGGACTTGCTCAGGTCCCCATCCATCTATTGATCGATAGTCTTATAGAGTCCTCGAGACCACAGTCTGCTTAACAAGGCGAGCGGTCGACCAGTTTATGGGCTCTACTAGGTCTACTCTGTCGGCCAAAGGAACGTTCGTCTTACCTTGATTTACCTTCAGTACCTTCCTTGCATTCATCGTCATCGTTATCCAGGGGTGGACTGGGCCGCCGGGACACCGGGAAGATTCCCGGTGGGCCGCCAGGACCGGTGATATAATAATTTAATCAATTTAGTACAGATGATACAGGTTTTTTTACAAAAAATTGCGGCATCGGTTAACCGGTTTTTAGTTTCGGTTAACCGGTTTGTAAATTAACTGAAAAAGAGCAATGCATACTTACTTACCTACAGTGCTCCGTACAGCCAGCGGCCGCCATGTTAGATAAGAATTTACATCTTCCATTCTACTTCCGGCGTCTTCCACTGAGTTTGTTTTGATAAAATTTCTTTTAAATTTGTTAGTTAGTAATAAGTAATATTAATTAAATAAGATATGTTACGGTTATGAGTGATATAAATCCGAAACGTAAATGTAAAGGTGGTGCGGAGAAAGTAAGAGATAAGAAACTAAAGATTCTTGGTAAAGATGGAGCTAAATGCCGAAATCTAGTCGATTTATTTAAAGCCACTCCAATTCAAACTGAAGACACCAGCTCTCAACAAACACCTTCTGCAAGTAAACAACCCGACACAAATCGAAACGATGAAAACAATCAGCATTCGGTCCAATCAGTCGTGCCAACAAACTTTATTCCCACCTTACATTTAGAAAATGTTACGGAGCCGTCGGAGTTAACTGACAACACAACGCTGGCAGTGAGTCCGAATAAATTGATTTATAACTTGAGTTGACGCATTCTTAATATTTTATATATAATTATAAATTATATATGCGATTTATCGTTTTTTGTTATTGCATAATGTAATTTGTAAAGTGACCCATGACTTTGGAGGTCACTGGCCCTCGGGTATGCGCGTAAATGCACAAAGAAAATAAAAGTCATGAAGTTTTTTGTTTTTTTCCCGGGCCGCTTGAACTCCCCAGTCCACCCCTGTCGTTATCAGTTCCTGAGGCCAGCCATTTGGCGGCGATAGGTACGAATAAATGATCTCCATTGTCGTCGGTCATTTGTCAAGTCCATTGCTCCCAGTAGTAGTGTTAGTCCAAGTCATGTAATGTCCTCGTTTATATTATCTATTCTGCATAGTCTTAAGTTGATCTGCCTTTTTGCTGTTTCCTTCGAGTCTTGCATGCAGTGCATTGTGTGGGATACTGGAATTCCTTACATTTCCTGCCTGTAAACTCGTCTTTCATTCGGTATTTTACCATTGCTTTTAAGCCTTTTTTACTAATACGGTTTATATTTTTCTCCGTCTAAAATCCTGCAACATTTGTATGTTTTCAAGGACAGTCGTATCCGCGTATATGGTTCATTTAGGCGTATACTCGTATCGTATCGTATATAAGAATTTATAAAGCGCCTCTTATATACAGGAGGCCTACTAGCGCTCTCAGCATGATAGCCCCGAGGAAATAAAGTCTTCAAGCTTCGAAGGGCGAGTATACAATATCGTATATGGGTCATTTAGGCCTATGCATGATCGTATATGGGTCATTTAGCCTCAGTGGCGTAACTTCATATTCTGGGGCCCCCTGCAAGATTTTCAAAATGGGCCCCCCTCCATACAGCCGATGACAATCTGATAGACAATTTTATGTTTCAAATTATCGACTCACTTTTGAGGCATACATTTTAATGATTTTAATTTATGATATTTTATTTTATTATTAATTTGTAATCTTATGCCACAACTAAAAATTGTTTTCGATTTGCATTAAAATTGATTAAAATGAGTCAATTTTACATCGTTTTTTAAGTTCGTTTTGTAAATCCTTCTTTTTCCGTCGTTTAGCTGCTCCACTTAGAGGCTTGCTAGCCATCATTAGTACAATTTTTTATTTTTAAATCTTAAATTTTGTATTGTAATCCGATCTAATGTTTTGTTGTTATATAATTTAAAAAAATAGTAATAATAATTTTACATTTTTATATTATTAAAAACTATTTTATTAATCTATTTAAACAAACTTTTTAAATAAATATCAACAACGATGGCCGACGGAAACTTGTTGAGACTAATGACGTCAGCATAAATCAAAGACGAAAAGTGAAACTAATTGAGTGAATTAACTGCAAATTTCAACGTCATCTGGCGATTATAGTTTGCCTTCGAGTCACTGCTCACTAGCTTAAATCAAAGCCTAGAAAAATATGCGCCGACCGCGCATCAATAGTAATATTCCACATCATCTGCCTGCCTGCATGATTTATTGATTTTACAAGGCTAAGGAGTTTACAAGGAGTTTCGGTTTCCGGCTTTCTGCTGTGCATTTATTAATTAAAATAGTTCATTTTTTCAGGTTTGAAAATTTGCCCCCTTTTACCTGGGCCCCCGCAGTTGCGGGCCCTGCGGGCCCATAGTTACGCTACTGCATTTAGCCTATGCGTGAAGGATGGGTCATTTAGGCCCATGCAGGATCGTATATGGTTCATTTAGGCCTATGCATGATCGTCATCTGTGTCATTCTGTTCTATGTCGTGATCGTATAGGCCTAAATGATATGCAGCAGTTTTTGTTTTATATAACAGTTTATGCTGTTCATGGTGTGATCTCATCACTCTGTCTTGTATCTCTGCTTTTGTTTAGGAATCAGTATGGCAAAGAGAACGTCATCATGTCGGACATCTTGAAAGCCCCGGATGAAATTCGAAATAACGGTAACAAATCTATCATCATTGAACGGTGAAACGCATTCAATGAAGTGCGGAATAGTCTAAATCGAAGTATAAATTGCACCTTTTGACAACCCCTCCATGCAACTCATGAATAAACTGGTTCCCTACGCTTAGCTTTAGCAACGCTTCGGAAAGACCAATTGGAATGCAGTTGCATGACATATTGTGGGTTTCCATCACAATTTCTCGCTTTTTGGCCTATTTTATCAGGTAAATAATTGATTAGCAGACAGACGAATATTTATAGAGCTTTTCTTGGATGCTAATTGGTCGAATAATTCTAGTACTGTATCAATGTTGTGTCGGATTGGCCTTATATAGAACACGGATGTGACGTAAGCTTATACTAAGTGTAAGTTATCATACTACAATAAATACTACTATGATAATACTACAATACTACTATGATAATACTACAATACTACTATGATAATACTACAATACTACTATGATAATACTACAATACTACTATATGATAATACTACAATACTACTTTATTCCTAGAATGTTATATAAAGCATGTACTAATTAACCCATAAGTAGCCATGCCTATGCTCTCAACTGTTATTGTTCACCTACATCGTTTTGCCTGTTGTTTTATGAAATAAACGAATATACATAGGCCTACATGATTATATATAGATGCACATCTATGTGTATACAATACTATCATGATCATATATAGCCTATATAATAGGCCTATATATATATATATATATACACATAATGCACATGTCACATATATATACATAAATACATACACTGGGGCGTAGCCTATATCTAGTGTCAGTCGACTGCTGGCCAATCCCATTACATGTCTTAAATTTCTTATCTCTTGTTTTGTATCCTATGAGTGTTGCTGTCCACAAGTTCATAAATTATTATTTAATAAATCTTTCATTATCTTCTATTGTTTATCATCTGTCTTGTCCTCAGTAGTCATTTACAACCTCGTGATTGTTTTATTATCACTCTATTAAGAATGTTATCTTGTCTTTTATCTTATGGCCGATTACAGTTTTGTTGGAAAGTTTCCAAATTCCTACTTCTTATCTTGACAGCATGTCACCTTTAGTTATCGCAGCTTTATTTTTACTTCTAGTCTTTTATTTCAAACTTTGTAATCAACCTTATAATTAATTAACTTTATAATTGACTGCAATAAATTCAAGTTTTTAAGCATTCTTTTTTTGTATTTGATCCTTGACCACTTGTTTCGTATCTTCGTGTCGTCTGTTGTATGTCACCAGATATATGTTGGAGGTTCTGCATTGGCTTCCTGTCCGACAGCGCAACGAGTATTGAGTTGTCTTTCTGGTGTGGCGATGCCAATATGGCCTTGCACCAGCCTACCTATAGATCCCATACCTTTGTTAGTAATCGATTGGACTACTGTTCTTCGCTCTACTGTGGACTTCCTCAAGTCCGTTTGCATCCTTTGGAAGGCGTTTTGCGGGCGGCTGCTCGTCTAATTGGTGGTGTCCCTAAGTTTGGCCACATCTCTGCATTTATGCGTGATGTCCACCACTGGCTCCCGGTCCAGCAGCGCATCCATTATAGGGTCTCCTCCATTGTCTGGCACTGTGTTCTGGGCAGATCACCTGTCTATCTCCGGGAGCTCTTTACTCTAACCTCGGCCTGCTCTGGTCGCCGATCTCTGCGCTCGGCCTCTAGAGATGACTTCATAGTTTCGCATGCTCGCTCTGCTACTAGACAGCGTCGGGATTTCTCGATCGTTGGTCCTTCTTTTTGGACTAGCCTCCCCTCAGACCTTCGTTCTCTCCCGCGAGACCTCTCTGAATCTTTCTATAGACTACTTAAGACCTTCGGACTCTTTGACCGAGCTCTGGGTCGGGAGCGCCTCTGAGTAGTTATCTTGAAGGGGCGCTATATAAATTCCATAGATAGATAGATAGATAGATAGATAGATAGATAGATAGATAGATAGATAGATAGATAGATAGATAGATCTCTGTCAGCCGGTATCAGGGCCTTTCGGGGCCCAGGGTAATCGCGCCTTTCGCTCTGCTGAGAGGGGGAGGGGCTTCTGTTGGTCCAGTTTGCCTGCACAGCAACTATGTAAACTGCGCATTCTCTGTGATAGCCCTAGGGTTTGGAATGGCCTCCCACCTCGGGAGCTACGCCTGTTGCCTAGATACGTTTTATGGCCATTTGAAAACTTACTTACCTTTTTGCCCGGATTGGAGTTGAGAGCGCTTATGAGTAGTTACCTTAAAGGGGCGCTATATATATTTTGAATGAATGAATTAATGTCTGGTGAACAACTTTATCCGACGTGTACTTTACAAACGCTTGCCCTAGGTCTCACCTGACTGCACACCTGTGTGTTTTTGTTTGTTTTTTTTTCGTCCTATACTGATTTCATTATTTAACACATTTCTATTGTAACTGGTTGCGGTCTGTCAACCTGTCAGAAAATAAAACGAATATCTATCATCATAATTTAGGATTGTATCTCTACGCGGACATTCTGGACTTCAAGAACCTCCAGGAGATCGTGGTCAACCAGCGGATAGACTGGGTCGTCCACTTCAGCGCCCTTCTCAGTGCGGTCGGCGAGGCCAACATCCCGCTTGCCATTCGCCTCAACATAGAAGGCTTCCACAACGTACTCGAACTGGCCAAGCAGTACCGACTCAAGCTGTTCGTACCGAGTACGATAGGTGCGGCTTACTTGTGTGTTGTATAAACAGATAAAAAAAATAGTAAACTTGTTTATTTGCCTCTTGAGGTCCAAAATTAAGGCCTGGGACTATGGAGTCATGTCGCATCCACAAAGCGCCAAGCTGCCGTATTGGCGCTTTAGAAGTTAGATCCGATTGGATTAAGGTAGAATGCCATTTAACCAGATGGGATGCAATGGAACAGGACATGAGAGGACATAACAGGACAGGAGAAGAGAGACGTAGCATACATAATACGACAATTGCCTGGTATATAGGCCTAATGGAGAACAACCAGTGCAGCCAAAAACTAGACTATAAATCACTACACATGGAGACGCATAGGTCAGACTAAACATAGGCCTACAGCCTAGTGATGTTTAGTGTAATCTGTATTGTTTAATTTCATCCTTTAGTTTGGTTCAGGAATTTATGTAGAATTAACTGTTTGTCTAATCGATTAGCCAATTGATTACAATCTAATCGATTAGTTACCCATCTTTGATTACTAGGCCTATAGCGATTCCATATTACTGAAGTGTCTAACCTATTTGCAATGCATTGTAGGCGCTTTTGGTCCGACCTCTCCACGAAATCCGACGCCAGACTTAACGATTCAGAGGCCACGTACGATCTACGGTGTGTCGAAAGTTCATGCCGAACTCATGGGCGAGGTACAATTCATCCATTATCAAATATTCGTTTATTCATAAGAAATTCAAGTCTACAAAAACCGCAACTTAAAACAGATAGATAATATATAGTACGGTAGAGTTCGGTTAGTTCTGGGGCGACAAGCCAGCGGGGCCAAATTGTCAGAAAAATCCCGCCCAGGTGTTATTCAATAATGTCAAAACATGTTCTTGTAAAGGAGTCGTGGTATAAATATATTTCTGTCTTCTTCCTTCAGTCATTCTCTATATCGAATCCACCTCAAGCCGCCGCGTAAAGGACCCTGGGCAAGTCCTTCACTCGCAATTGCTCATGCGCTTCGGCGTGAAACTCCGATTCAGTGTCCGCGCTGTGGTCGGGAGCGCTTCTGAGTAGAAATCTTGAAGAGGCGCTATATAAATATCTGAAATGAAATGAAATGAAATAAAGTTTCTATTGTACTTTGGTGGCAGTATGCATAATGTACCCATGAGCCCGTGTTCGAAGGTTGTAGCTGTGACTGCGAGACTCGGGTAGAAATCTTCTGAGCACATGGTTCTGGTCAGATATTATGGCCGGTCTTATTCCTTTATTCGTTCTTTCATTCATTAGTTCTCTGCTGCATTAATTCAGTGAATGCATCAGTCTATTCATTCTCCAATTACTCCGCCCGTCCATCCATCCATCCGTTCGTCCGTACGTACATACATTCGTTCTTCCTTCCTTGTTTTCTTCCTGATTTTCTCCGTTATTTCCTTTTCTTCATTTCTTATTTCCTACCTCACCTCGTTCTTCCTCTTACTTCCTTTTCCCCTTCCTTCCTTCCTTTTTCTTTCTTCTTCCTTCAATCATTCTCTAATGAGACAGTCGGTCGATGCGTCACTATTGTTTACTTCTGAATTTCAGTACTATAACCATCGGTTCGGATTGGACTTCCGCAGTCTGCGATTTCCAGGTGTGATCTCAGCTGATACCAATCCAGGTGGTGGAACCACAGGTGCGTGTCTTTAATTAGCTGTCAGGTTAACCATTGCTCTTCATTTCGACATTGTATATGGTTGATGATGATGATGATGATTGTATGTATGTATGAGCACTTGCTATAGCGCCCCTTCAAGATTTCTATTCAGAGGGACTCCCGACTACAGCGCGGACACTGAATCGGAGGTTCACGCCGAAGCGCATGAGCAATTGCGAGTGAAGGACTTGCCCAGGGCCCTACGCGGCGGCTTGAGGTGGATCGAAGTTTCGAATCCGCAACCCTCCGGCTGAAAGGCACCGAACATACCCCTACCACCGATGAGTTCCCTGCCCGAAGACAGGTCCATTGGCTTTTATGCCACCCGGGGATGGGATGAGTGAGGTGGTTTCCCGTTGGCCTCCTCACAGACAATTGTGCCAGCAACTTGTCCAGGTTCACTTTGCAGTGGCTTGAGGTAGATTGGAACTTTCGAGGCTTCGACCCTACGGTTACAAGGCACAGAACATACCGCTACACAACCATCTCTATCATGGTTGTGGACCACAGACACCTTGCTCACTCGATTCGGCATAATTTTATTATTAATTAATTAGTTGACACAATTGATAATCTTTTGGTTGATCAGCCGATTGGATCGGATCGATGGTACCCCGTCAGAACGGCCCAGGACAAATCGGCCCCGACAAAACGGCCCCGACAAATGGGCCCCGACAAACGGCCCCGACAAAACGGCCCCCGTCAAATGGCCTCGACAAAACAGCCCCGTCAAATCGGCCCCCGACAAATCGGCCCCAGTCATATCGGCCCCCGTCATATCGGCCCCAGTCAAATCGGCCCCCGTCAAATCGGCCCCCGTCAAATCGGCCCCAGTCATATCGGCCCCATGGTCACATCGGCCCATCACAAAATATCCCATGTTCCAAGTACCTTTAAGTTGAATTGATGAAAAGAATTCTTTGCGTAAATAGAACTCGGATTGGTAAACCCGTAGTTTACGTTGCCAATTTATTTTATGTGGTCAGTTTAAAATGGAAGTTGGATTGCTGAAAATAATGTTGGCGTTAAAATGGAAGTTGGATTTATGAAAATAATTCGTTGCGTAAATAGAAGTTGGAACTATTGTAGTTGTCGTTGAAAGCATTTAAATAATTAAATACGCCAACCAGTTAGCATTAGACGATGGTCCCCGCAGTCCATTGTCCAGCTGAACAGTCGCTTGAGGCCTCATTTCAACATAGTTTGTCAGCGTAAACTTAAAAGTACTTGCAACATTGGATATTTTGTATGGGGCCGATATGACTGGGGCCGATATGACTGGGGCCGATATGACGGGGACCGATATGACTGGGGCCGATATGACGGGGGCCGATATGACTGGGGCGGATTTGTCGGGGGCTGATTTGTCGGGGCCCATTTGTCGGGGCCATTTTGACGGGGGCCGTTTTGTCGGGGCTGTTTTGTCGGGGCCCATTTGTCGGGGCCGTTTTGTCGGGGCCGATTTGTCCTGGGCCGTTCTGACGGGTCACCCGGATGGATATGACTCAGTGACTGAATTATAAATTTTTATTCGTTAGATTGATTAAGTGATTGAATTGATTGATTGATTGATTCATTGACTTCCTTGCTAATTCTTCCCATCACCTCCCTCGCCGTTTCAACTCTAAACACCATCCACCTTAGCCGTCTAACTGTCTGCCTGCCTGCCCCTTTGGATCTTGGCCTGAAACCGATTTCATCCCATCTCCCGCCTATCGATTAATTTTGACTAAGCGCCTGCTATTAGCTGGTTCCCGCGGCTTCGTTTTTTTGGGGCGTTGTAGAAATTTCGATATTACGATTACGATAAAATTGATAAGATGGTTCGCTAACTGATCCGTCATCCCCGTTGGCTTATTAGAGATTTTATCTGAGAAAGAGTGTTCTGCTCTTTTTCTCTGTTTCTCTGTAAAATTGATTGTTGTAATTGTGCTTCTTACGAAATTAAATATTTCCAACTCGTTGCATAATTATTATCGATGGAATGGATTATAGTTCGTTATGATTTGTGCAGATTACGCCTGTCACATCTTTCACGAAGCCCTTCAGACGGGGCACCACAACTGCTTCCTCCGAGCAGACACCCGTCTTCCGATGATGTACGTCGACGACTGCCTTCGGTCGATCACTGAGATGCTCGTCGTTCCAGAGTCACAGCTCAAGCTTCGAACCTACAACGTGCAGGCGATGAGCTTCACACCGGCGGAATTGGCCGAGGAGATCCGAAAGCACATCCCTGGTCTGAAGGTCACCTACAAGCCCGACTCACGACAGGAAATAGGTTCGGATTCTATTCTGTTCGTATTATAACTGGATCTGATCTATTTCTTAAACACTGACTCATGTTTCGCTTGAAGCAAACTTGATTGATGTGTGTTGTTCATTATCACAACGCTAGAGAAGCCTTGCATCATATTCATCATCATCATCATCATCATCAAATATTCGTTTAATAGAAATTCAGGTTGACAAAACCGCAAACTGAAACAGATAATCATAGAGTTCGGATAGTTCTAGGTCGACAAGCCATGTGGTCAAACAGTCAATCCTGCCCAGGTGTTATTCAATATTGTCAATACATGTTCTTGTACAGGAGTCGTGGTATAAAATTTCTATTGTCCTTCGGTGGTAGTTTGTACTCGTATATTGTATATTGCTTATGTTTGAGGCATTGCTTATATATTGCTTATGTTTGAGGCAACCCTTTATTTAAGCGTTGTCCATTATGATAACAGCCTTAGAGAAGATATCATATTGCTTATGTTTGAAGCAACCGTTGCTTGATGTGTTGTCCATTATGATAACAGCCCTAGAGAAGATATCATATTGCTTATGCTGCTAGGAAATGTTGCTCTGCTCTAAACATGTTTTTTAAAGCAGCTGAAGGGAAGTTAGGGAACATACCTCTGAAGATTATTGTCGCCACGCTAAGTGAAGTGTTTGATGTCTGTTGACAGCTGATTCGTGGCCGATGGTTTTCGATGACTCTGGAGCCAGAAAGGACTGGGGTTGGAAGAACGACTATGACCTTGCGAAACTCGTCAAGGTCATGCTCAAGTTCCTCGCGCCAAAGTACGGAAAGACATTTCCTGACCTTTGAAATCTAGACTGTGGCGCGGTAGTAGCTCGAGTAGAGGGGGGGGGGCAGCACCGGATAAACGGGATGGACTTTTAAGGGATGAGAACGGGCAACGAGTTTTAAATCATAATTTTTACACTGTTACTAGGATAACTGAAAAATTGTAAGCGTACTAAGATTTTTTCCGTTAGCTCTAACGAGCGACATCGCATGAATGGTAAATGTAAACGATTATGTTTCAAGAATCTACTAGAAAGTGATGTACATCTTGTGTCCTTGTTGCTGTTACTTATTACTTTGGCGCTATAGAAGTTCGTAGAAGTTCACTGGGGGGCGGGGGCATAGAAAAATGGTAACATCATTGGCATGAAGAGCATGCAGAACGTCAAGTAGGAAACGGGAGCGAAACCCGCTAGTCCAGTGTTATTTAAGATAACTCAAACTGAAAGTAACTTTATCGTTAACTGAAAAGTTCTATTTCAGCTAACTGAAACTGAAAAGTTCTGATAACTGTAACTAAAACTAAACTGAAAAGTACAAGACTAGAACTAAAACTAACAAAAAACTTAAACTGAAACTAAAAAGTAAGCTTAAACTTAAGTAATACTGCCCGCTACCCTCCCAAAGGTCCAATCAGCCTGTAATTCGCTAGATGGCGCTGGTAAAAATGAGTAGTAGGACGTGATGGGCGCCTTGCATGGCTGCTATAGAGTTAAATTCGACTCCTGTAATAACTTGTGATGATGTGTTCATATGGATGAACATACCGCATACTTTTCAGTTTGAAATAAAGAACAATATTTTTATTATTATTTACTGCTGCTGCTGCTGTTGCTACTACTACTAAACGTAGACTACCAAGCGCGAATTAGCACAACTAGTAGGCCCAAGTTACCATGCATTGTATTGTATTGTATTTTAAAACTTGTAAAGCGCCTCTTAGTGTATTTAAGCTATTCAAAGGCGCTCTCAGCGTGAAAGACCCGAGGGTAAAGGAAAGCTCATGGGCTTAACGAGGTTCGCACAAGAAACAACGTCTCTACCAGCATGCCCATACGAAGCCCATATAGGACTACATAGGATCCCAATAGAACTCATATGGGACCAATCTAATGCCATGCAAATGTTGGCAGATAGCCGATGGTGACCAACGTGGTTCATGACTCGTCCGTAAGAATAGGTATAGCGTATTAGCGCAAATCTGACCATACCCCTATCAGGACCTATCTAGATCGTAATAAATCGGGAAAAAAACAGGTCCTATGTAATTCTATGACCTGCAGTGAAGGACTGGAACAGACGACACGGTGGACCTAAGACCAACTAAAAACCCACTAAATGTTTTCTCCTTGGCTTTCAAGCATTGGATATCCAACTGCATCTTCTCGTGGCGACTAAATATATCCGCACCTCAGATTCACATTTCGGTGTGAAAGTGGACGGGCTACAAATTTAATAATAATAATATTAATCATAATAATAACAAAAAAATTACTACTACTACTACTACTAATACTAATAATCAGGGCCGCATTAAGGTTAGTGCGGGCCCGGGTGCTGTGATTACCTTCCAAAGGCCCCTCTGACAACCACCGGTCCACCACGCACATATCTATAAAATGAGGGCCCCTCAAAACTGTGGGCCCGGGTGCTGCAGCACCGTTAGCACTCCTTAACGCGGGCATGCATGGTTACGATTGTCTTCAAACAGAGGAGTAGATGGCGACTGCGGTGGAGGTGGTGGCGACGGCCGTGAAGGTGTGGTGGCGACTGCGGTGGAGGTGGTGGCGACGGCCGTGGAGGTGTGGGGGCGACTGCGGTGGAGGTGGTGGCGACGGGGGTGTTGGTGTGGTGGCGACGGCGGTGGAGGTGTGTTGGCGACGGCGGTAGAGGTGCAGTGTTGTTAAGTAATTGAAATACATGTAATTGAATTGCATAATTGTATTACAAGTTATGCAATTGTAATTGTAATTGAATTACATATTTATTCCAGTAATTGTAATTGTATTTCAATTACAATATTGCATGGAGCCTAATTTGTAATTGAATGAAGTGTAAATTACGAATTACTTTCAAAAAGTCAGCAAATATGCCAACCTGCATGCCAGGTTGACCCGGGCCACCCGTTTAATTGAATAAACTACTCTGCATCATGACTGCATGGCAACATACAGTAATTGTCAACATTATCCTATCCTTACAAGAAAAGTATACGTAGACATGGTAACGAGTGTCTTCAAACAGAAGAGTATACGTAGACATGGTTACGATTGTCTTCAAACAGAAGAATAAGTAGACATGGTTACGATTGTCTTCAAACAGAAGAGTATACGTAGATATGGTAATGATTGTCTTCAAACAGAAGAGTATACGTAGATATGGTAATGATTGTCTTCAAACAGAAGAGTATACGTAGATATGGTAATGATTGTCTTCAAACAGAAGAGTATACGTAGATATGGTAATGATTGTCTTCAAACGAAAGACTATACATAGATATGGTAATGATTGTCTTCAAACAGAAGAGTATACGACTATACGTAGATATGGCAATGATTGTCTTCAAACAGAAGAGTATACGTAGATATGGTTACGATTGTCTTCAAACAGAAGAGTATACGTAGATATGGTAATGATTGTCTTCAAACAGAAGAGTATACGTAGATATGGTAATGATTGTCTTCAAACAGAAGAGTATACGTAGACATGGTTACGATTGTCTTCAAACAGAAGAGTATACGTAGATATGGTAATGATTGTCTTCAAACAGAAGAGTATACGTAGACATGGTTACGATTGTCTTCAAACAGAAGAGTATACGTAGATATGGTAATGATTGTCTTCAAACAGAAGAGTATACGTAGATATGGTAATGATTGTCTTCAAACAGAAGAGTATACGTAGACATGGTTACGATTGTCTTCAAACAGAAGAGTATACGTAGATATGGTAATGATTGTCTTCAAACAGAAGAGTATACGTAGATATGGTAATGATTGTCTTCAAACAGAAGAGTATACGTAGATATGGTAATGATTGTCTTCAAACAGAAGAGTATACGTAGATATGGTAATGATTGTCTTCAAACAGAAGAGTATACGTAGATATGGTAATGATTGTCTTCAAACAGAAGAGTATACGTAGATATGGTAATGATTGTCTTCAAACAGAAGAGTATACGTAGATATGGTAATGATTGTCTAATTTGTCTTCAAACAGAAGAGTATACGTAGATATGGTAATGATTGTCTTCAAACAGAAGAGTATACGTAGATATGGTAATGATTGTCTTCAAACAGAAGAGTATACGTAGACATGGTTACGATTGTCTTCAAACAGAAGAGTATACGTAGACATGGTAACGATTGTCTTCAAACAGAAGAGTATACGTAGATATGGTTACGATTGTCTTCAAACAGAAGAGTATACGTAGATATGGTAATGATTGTCTTCAAACAGAAGAGTATACGTATATATGGTAATGATTGTCTTCAAACAGAAGAGTATACGTAGACATGGTTACGATTGTCTTCAAACAGAAGAGTATACGTAGATATGGTAATGATTGTCTTCAAACAGAAGAGTATACGTAGACATGGTTACGATTGTCTTCAAACAGAAGAGTATACGTAGATATGGTAATGATTGTCTTCAAACAGAAGAGTATACGTAGATATGGTAATGATTGTCTTCAAACAGAAGAGTATACGTAGACATGGTTACGAATGTCTTCAAACAGAAGAGTATACGTAGATATGGTAATGATTGTCTTCAAACAGAAGAGTATACGTAGACATGGTTACGATTGTCTTCAAACAGAAGAGTATACGTAGATATGGTAATGATTGTCTTCAAACAGAAGAGTATACGTAGATATGGTAATGATTGTCTTCAAACAGAAGAGTATACGTAGACATGGTTACGATTGTCTTCAAACAGAAGAGTATACGTAGATATGGTAATGATTGTCTTCAAACAGAAGAGTATACGTAGATATGGTAATGATTGTCTTCAAACAGAAGAGTATACGTAGATATGGTAATGATTGTCTTCAAACAGAAGAGTATACGTAGATATGGTAATGATTGTCTTCAAACAGAAGAGTATACGTAGATATGGTAATGATTGTCTTCAAACAGAAGAGTATACGTAGATATGGTAATGATTGTCTTCAAACAGAAGAGTATACGACTATACGTAGATATGGTAATGATTGTCTTCAAACAGAAGAGTATACGTAGATATGGTAATGATTGTCTTCAAACAGAAGAGTATACGTAGATATGGTAATGATTGTCTTCAAACAGAAGAGTATACGTAGATATGGTAATGATTGTCTTCAAACAGAAGAGTATACGACTATACGTAGATATGGCAATGATTGTCTTCAAACAGAAGAGTATACGTAGACATGGTTACGATTGTCTTCAAACGAAAGACTATATATACGTAGACATGGTTACGCTTGTCTTCAAAAAGAAGAATAAGTAGACATGGTTACGATTGTCTTCAAACAGAAGAGTATACGTAGATATGGTAATGATTGTCTTCAAACAAAAGAGTATACGTAGACATGGTTACGATTGTCTTCAAACAGAAGAGTGTACGTAGATATGGTAACGATTGTTTTCAAACAGCTGGCTATACGTAAATATGGTAATGATTGTCTTCAAACAGAAGAGTATACGTAGATATGGTAACGATTGCCTTCAAACAGAAGAATAAGTAGACAAGGTTACGATTGTCTTCAAACAGAAGACTATACGTAGATATGGTAACGATTGTCTTCAAACAGAAGAGTAGGCCTATACGTAGATATGGTTACGATTGTCTTTAAACAGAAGAGTATTTGAAGATATGGTTAGGCTACGATTGTCTTTAAACAGAAGAGTAATAATAATAAATAATAATAATCTTTTCTTTATTAAGCGCCTGACAAACGCACTGCGCTGTACATTTACATGTTATGCAATTGAAATCTTAACTACTAACAGAACAGACAGCCATGTAATACAACGGCGCTAATAGCAGCCTACAAAGCAAATCCGCCCAACAGGGGCTCGAACTCGGTACCTCTCGGTCTCTGTGCCAGCTGTTATCCAAAGCGCCAAAGTATTTGAAGATATGGTTAGGCTACGATTGTCTTTAAACAGAAGAGTATTAGAAGATATGGTTACGATTGTCTTGAAACAGAAGAATACTTGGGCATGGTTATAGGGCCGCATTAAGGCCAGTGCGGGCCCGGGTGCTGTGATTACCTTCCAAAGGCCCCTCTGACAACCACCGGTCCACCACGCACATATCTATAAAATGCGGGCCCTTGAAAACTGCGGTATCGGGTGCTGCAGCACCCTTAATACCCCCACCCCCTAATGCCGGCCTGATGATGATGATGATGATAATAATAATAATAATAATAATAATAATAATAATAATAATAATAATAATAATAATAATAATAATAATAATAATAATAATAACAATAATAATAATAACACCAAAAATACAACACCATTCCAGAATAACAATCTTCTCCAGCAGTCTCTGGACTTTTTAGGCCACCTGAGGGATCCTTGATACCTCGGGTATAAAAAAATAATAATAATAATAATTGCACAAGTTGAGAAGGACCAGACTACGCTGTATAAATACTTAAATAGTCGTAATTACCAGACAAACTCTAAATTCGACCTTCATACACCACTGAAAAAGACTGATCAGAACAGAGCAGCCTGCATGCGTCACACCGTCGATATGGCTATGCTCAGCTGAGTTTGCAACCAGACGATGACAGTCTACGCTTTTCGAAACTGAGAAAAATTATGTTATGATGATGAAATTTTGTTGTATTTCTACATTTATAGCAACTTAATTAAAATACTCGGACACATCTGCGGCTTAGGTCTAGATCTACTCTTTGAATTTAACATAGAATGAGTTGATTTTACACAGGCCTAATGATGACAAGATTGACTAGTTTAGGTTTATATACACAGAACCGTGTAACATGAAAAATATCCATGTAATGCGAACTGAGCAACATAATGTTGGGCACTGCACTGAAAATTATACTGATCTCTTTCCATCTCTGGTGGTGACGAATGAAGAACCGAGCATGCTAAGGGGCCATCCATTTAGTACGTACGCAAAATTCCGAGAAAAATTGACCCCTCCCTCTCCATACGCAAGCGTACTTTTAGCACCCCCCACCATCTGTGTACGTACGCTTGAAACGCACCAACCCGCAACCCTACAGAACGGTCTATATTCTGACTGTATCCTGACTGAATAGGACAGGCGGCCAAACTGTCGGTACTCGGAGCACAGCTGCAAGACAGTTAATAGCAGTCAGAGGTAACAGCATACAAGTGTGATCCCTTTCACATAGCCCTAATTAGCCCTTTTAATTGCCTGATCGCTGAACCGTGATTCATTTAAAGGAAGGCCAATATAGACAGTATTATCGAGGTTACCCCCCTTCCTACGCGTACGCAAGCATACGCAATCAGATGCATTTGGGTTACCCCTCCCCCCCCTCCGCCTCGATGCGTAGGCCTACGTACTAAATGGATGACCCCTAAGACAATGTTTTAAAGTTTGTAACATGCTCATTGTGCAAAGAATACAAGGAAGGGCAGAAACTTGTTAGCCGACAGCAAACACTGCACGAGTTAGTATTTTTTGTTCATGGCAAGAAAGGCAAAGAACAGATTTGCACAACTATAATTGTAGGCCTATAGATTTTGAGAAGGCCTTTTACTTAATTGCACAGAAACTTACAAAACATAAACGGGCAGCCTTGCAGTAATATAGAACAGGAAGAAGATAACTAGTTATTGCCCACGATAACAGGCATCTGTCTCTGTCTATCTATCTATCTATCTGTCTGTCTGTCTGTCTGTCTGTCTGTCTGTCTCTCTCTCTCTATATATATATATATATATATATATATATATATATATATATATGCCTAGCAACTTGCACTATTTCCAAGTTAGGCTACTCCTTATTATCCCTGCTACACACTAATTCATACAAAAGAATTGGTTTCATCTACAAAATCAAACAAGATATTCTATGTTACTACTGACAAATTTATTAACCAAATGTCTGCAAACACCGCATAGCATGAGATTTCTGTAAACAGACAACAAAAACTACACCTAATCTCTAATAGCAATTAATTACAGTTGACAAAATGAAAACCTACATGTAACTGCAAGTTTTGTGAATCTACGATGTCAAAACTCAACAGTTTGTGACATCACAGGAATGTTCCACTGACAGTATTTTACTCATGCCAATGGATGGCAAACAATGAATATGCAGATTTAAAGGTTTAAACCTGCACTTTCGACAATCACAGTTCAGATAACTAAAAACAAGGCGATAATGTACAATTCCTTAGTGCTATCAATGGTCAAAATACACCGGCCATCCTTTATCATACCAATCTGCAGTCTACTCAGCCTTTTACTCTGTAAAATGAGTGGACACCTAACAGGCTGCCAAGACGTGTGTTCAATAAGATCATGAAATTTGTATCGTCAGGTTTCAATGGTACTTACTGTATTTTTCTCAACACCGTGCCTTTGCAACTGTGGGTCCTTCATTGTGGAATAACCTTCCCCCACAAATTCGGGCTAAGATTTTGGCAGGTGGTTTATCCACTTCGATCCGAGGCTTGAAAACTTTTCTGTTTCCTCGGAGTGCTCACGCTGGAAGCGCCTCTTAATAGTCATTACTGTTAGAGGCGCTTTATAAATGTCCAGATACAATACAATTTTGTCAGTGAGCTTTTGTCAATAAACATAAATATTATTATTATTATTATTATAAAACAAAATCTAACTTTCAGTTTTATGACCAAAATGACTTCCGTTTTTTAAACTGATTTGATTATAACACAGCATTGTTTTAAGGCATTCTTTTTATGGCTCCCACAGACAATGACATAAGGAGGTGCACCTGTATGTCACAGACAATGACATAAGGAGGTTCCCCCTGTAAGTAGATCGATACAAAGAAATAAATATCTAAATTAACGATCCTTCTTCTTTGGGTTTCTAGCGATTTGACGAAGAATACAATACAACTCGGACTAGGTTAGCGGAGAAAGACTCGTCACAAGGTGTCGCCTGTCCGCTTCTGGCAATCGCTTAATGCCGCCCTCCAGCACGGCGCCCAAGCCTACAACAACATTGCACAACACCTTGAAAAGTATGGCATGGCTACATTCTTTAAAAAATCTGTTGTTGTACTAAATTTATGATAGCTGTGGGTATAAAATAACAATAGCAATCAGGAAATGTTGAATTGCACGCTCTCGGAAGAAGTTCAATTCAAGACTTGGAATGAAATATTCTGCCCTAACCTTCAGGAAGCGCAGAAATTTTGACAGCTATCTAAAAGACACTTAATTACAGATCTCGAAAGTGATACAGTCCCAGCAAGACAAACTCCATAACCATGGGCGTCCGCAGGAATTTTTCTAGGGGGGCGCAAACTTTTAAATAGTTGTCACAGGGACCAAGTAGTGTCGAAAGCAACCGATCACCACCGTCGACGCTCTTACCCATCGGCGCTGGCTACCTCGATCCTCTGGCGCGGATCCCAACATGCGAAAAATTCATAGATATTCGAACATTTGTCAAAAACTATTATGATAATTAAATTTTATATGACTGAAATCTGACCTTATTCTTGAAATAACAATTGCAATCGTCTGTAGACGTAAGTCAGACGTTATATTTTTAAGGAATTCGATTGAAACTTTTACTAAGTTTATGCCAATGTAGCCAATCAACCTATATTATTCTACATATTATAATATAATTTATCAGTACTGCATACTTTCTATAGACTATACTAACGAGTCTAACGGCAGGTTTACTTAACAGTGGGCAAGCACTGGGCAACGTAGGCTATTTATTCGGTATGCACGCCAACGCAAAGAAAAAACGTTAAGTTTTTTAGTCAATAATTAAATTATTATATTTAGCCTAATTACCACGAAACTGAATGTGGAAGTTAAACACATACACACGGTCAATTTTATTATATTAGGTCTACTCATTGAGCTTATTATACAAAAGAAGCTACTGTCATTATTTTTTTTATAAGATTAGGGCCTAGGGCCTATAACAACCAGCTTCCGATTTGGAGTATAGGCCTAGAGTTTGCGCAAATATTCCCTTACTCTATTTTCCCTCCCTCAAAGTAGGCTAATGCGTAGTAGGCTATTAGTTGGCCAAACCTACCTTCCCAGTCGAAGGCGGAATCGGTTTCGGTCAGGGACAGCAAGACGAAATTGTCCTACTCAGAAGTGCTAGTCTTTTCCGTTCCTGTGATAGGCCTACTGCCCGAGTGTGTATACGCGCTGTGTTTCGTGGCGGCGAATTGAGGTCGCTGAGATGAAGGTCGACGAAATGTGCGCGCTCAATTCAACGGTTACCCATTTACTTGGGGAGGGAGTTTGAACCCGTAAAACAACAAAGATCAACAGATTCGCATTCCTCCTTCATCCAGGCTTGGGACTGGTTCCGAGGCGAGCGGGGTAGGCCTATGTTTAAAAAGTCTGGCAGAACGTGTGTTAGCTTGCATCTAATGGAAGAATCTGATTACTTAGAGACTGTCGCTCCATGCCAGTGTCAATTATATATGTTCATTAATATTATGTACATTTATATATATATATATATATATGTATATATATATAAAAGTTCTGACTACGCGGCTAACTGTTATCTGGCAGGGATCGGCTAAAACAACAGAAAAGAATACGATACAAATTAGCCGTTACGACTGAATGCATTTCGCCGTCTCGGGTGACAATATGAATTTCCATATTACCAAGAGAGAACTCTATACGTTAAATTTTCAAACATCCTTATAAACAAAGATAGTCTATAGGTCCAAGACCGTCCAAACCAATTGAATAGCCTAATCAAAAATTCTCTGCACATATGCTCAAAATCCAGGGGGCGCACATGCGCCCCCCTGCGGACGCCCATGTCCATAACAGCACAGATGGGGAAATTGATCCTTAAAATATAGTTCGTCTACAGAAATGAATGCATTATAGGAACTGCAGAGTAGCACAAAATATTGACGTTTTCACCATCATCTCTTCTTAAGTGCAGCCTTGTTTATACACCGTATTCATAAGGCATGTTCCCCAACAATGTTGCATTAACAAGTCCACACTATTAACTATATTATTAATAATTTTATGTGAAACATGCATAGTTTGATTATTTAGGAATGTAATGTATGGTAACTAGTAACCTTAACCTTATCTTACCTTACCTTAGTGCAGTTACCCATTCCCATGAACAAGTCTGATCCGTTTACCTCGGGACTTGAGATCTGCATCAACTTCTCGTAGGAACTGTTGCAGGACTTGACTGACTTCCACGGAGTCCTATTCAAAACATTACACACACACTGTTTTAAGTCAGATACCTCCACTTCTAACCGTTCAATAAGTGCAAACATTTTGCAACTTATACTCCAGTAGTGGTAATAGTAAGACTTGTAATGGTAACTGCAAATTTATATAGCACCACTTCAGAGAGAGAGACTCATCAGGGGTGCCCCTGACCTAACACAACAAAACCACGATTGAACATATGATGACTTCACATTAACAATACCACACTGTATTTTATGTGAAACACAACTGAACTTCGTAAGCAATTATTCTTTACACTGATTAATTGAAATAGTGCTACGTGAAAAGTCATTACAATACATTACACTAAATATCTGCAACATTTAATTTACTTCAACTCATTCAACTCACTCCATTCAATTATCTCGGTTCAAGTACCACACTATTAATGCAATGTCCAGACGAGTTGATTTACGGGAGTTGAGCTGAATTGTAAAGAAGTAAAAATGATGTTAAAATAAAGTTAACTTAAAATCAACTTAAATACTAATTCCATTAATTTTACTTGTGTTCTTATTTTCCACCTGAACCTGAACTTGAATCAACTCAACTCTATTCAGTTCAAACTCTGTTGAACTCAATTCAACTTGGTTCAACACAGCTGAACTCCGTTAACTCAACTGAACTCCGTTCAACTCAATTAAATAACAACGGAACTCAGCTAACTCAACTGAACTAAGTTCAACTCGGTTCAACACAACCGAACTCAGTTAACTCTACTGAACTCAGTTCAACTCAATTTAACTTAACTCAAAAACAAGTTAAATCACTTAACTCAACTGAACATGGTTCAACACAAATGAACTCAGCTAACAACTGAACTCAATTTAACTCCGTTGAACACAACTGAACTCGGCTAACTCAACTGAACACAGTTCAACTGAATACAACTGAATTCATTTCTGCCCTGACCTCGTCATCATCGTTGGACCAGTTGTCCCAATCAGAATCCTCTGAATCATTGGACGTCTGGCAGCAGACCACACCATTTGACGTGGTTAGGGTAGCAGTAGACGGTACTGGGGGAACCCCTCGAGGGGACAGGCACAACCCACTGCCAGGACCAGTGCTCAAAACCTGCATCTCCCACATGACCCTTGGATTAGAGTGATCTAAAACAGAAAAACAAGTCAGCAAAGCAAATTATGTACAGTGCATTTGTGAAGTACTTAAAATGGCCACTTTAAGTGTCCTGATAGATAACTACATAAGGCTCAAAATTTTAATTTAAGGTAGGGAAGGTAAGACAAGGAATGGTTAGATAAGGTTAGGCAAAGCAGGTACTATAGGTGTGGAATATTAAAGCTAAATTTGAGCAAATTAGGGTCAGACAAGACAAAGTGAAATNGGCCCTTGAAAAGTGTTCTTACTACCCCTCCAAATTTAAAAAGTCAGTCGTGTTAGAAATTTTTTTGAAAATACTGGTTACTACTCCCCCCACCCCGCCCCTCCCCGGTCATCAAACTTTCAAATGGCCGGAGCGCTCTGGTACTTCCAAATTTACGTCTACACCACTGTCTTTACCTTCCGATAGATGGCGAAGATTTTCGCGTATCTGCGCAGGACACTAGAGAATTTCAGTTCACGATCAGGTGAACTTCGGAGACATGTCTGGCAATTTCGTGAGAGCTATCGAGTTTGATCTCGCCACATGAATGTTTATGAAGGTCTTGGAGTGTTCCAGAACACAGAAGCTTTAATAGAAAGGTGTACTGCGTTAGAATCTCTTCTGACGTAGTTCACCTGGCTATTTAGAGTTTCTGAGAGATCTGTGATCTGTATGTCATTATCATCGAAATGGGTGCAAATACCACGTCGGATGGCGATGGTGAGCACGTCTTCTGTGTAGATTAAGAAGAGAAATGGTCCCAGCACACTATGTATCTTGTGGAACGTCGCAACTGAAAGGTGGAGGAGAGCACTGACATTGAAAAGATTAACTGCGCGTGGTCTTGTAGAACACATCGGGAGGAAGATAGGAGTGAACCTTTGATGTCAAACCCGGCTGTTGAGAATCTGTCGGGTATACGATGTCGTGATCAGCAGTTCGAATGCTACTGAGAGATCGAGGAAACTGAGCAATGTAACCTCATCTCGATCTGTTCCAATCAGAAAGTCCGGAAGGATTTTAAGCATAGCAGAGTCGATTGAATGTCCTTGTCGATAGACAAATTGCTGGCAATAGGCACACAGCGGCTTGCGTTTTTCTAGAAATGCAACCAACTGCAAGGATGCTAGCCTCTCAACTGCCTCGGACATGAAGGTGATGTTCGAGACTGGCCTGTCACTTCCAGTGTCAGATGGATCTGCACTCGATTTCTTTTCGTCTCGGTACGAAGATGTCGTGCGCTTTTTTTTCTGATAGCAGTCCGTTGGTCAAGGAGGCGTTACACATATCGTTGAGGAAAGGTAGAATGTCTGTGAAGAATTTCTTGAGGCCTGAGGATGGTTGGCTACGAGGCAGGTAGTAGTTCGAAGGCACAGGCTTTGATCGTGTATTATAATTATTATTGATGAATTTATGGGCATCGAGATCCATGTATGAACGTACATATGCACAATTATTATGTCTATAGTTTACTGTAAGTAGATATATGCATTTATGACAGGTATAGGTACAGGTAGGCCTATAGGCTATCGGTCGGTACTTGTGCGCATAGAAACCATTTGTGCGTAGAGTAATCGCGCTATAGGGTTTCGTTTTGTAGACGTCTGTAGCCTGGAGAAGGAATGAAGGAAGGACAGAAAATGAAGGGATGCAAGACGGTTGATGCTGCCGCCGCCGCCGCCGCTGCTGCTGCTGATGATGATGGCTGTCGTGCACTAATGCACCGACGAAATGGGGAGGAATCATCATGGCTGTGTAACTCATCTTGCTCATCATAAACGCCCAGCGAAGAAGTCGGCATATTTCGTTTGCGGTTGCTAAGAGATCAATCGCTGATCACACGTAGCCTAGACCTAATAAATAGAGAAACCGAACCAGAGAGGCAAGGACTGATAGGCTAGAGGGAGGCAAAGTGGCAGGAGACTGCAGAGAGAAAAGGACGCAAAAGGCAGAGAAGCAATGAGTGAAGCAGGAAGACAGCGAGACTTGGAGTGAGACAGAAAATGACGACAAACAAGGAGTCTTCCATGCAGGTGCTCATGCAATGCCATTTCCTGGAAGTATAAACGACACACGACGCAAGGCAGAGGTTATTAAAGGCCTACTTTGTATTGTCTGTGTGTCCTATTAAGACCCGAACGTCCTTGCATGCTGGCCATGGTTCTTCATATGACTAACGATTCGTGCTATCGACGGGTGGAGCCATCCTGCATTTGAAATTAGCGGAGGTCGGTCATATAAGACCAGAGACGTGTCCAGATGAAAAATTACGAAAATCATCAGTAAGCTATAGTTGGACAAATTTATAAGGAAAAAAATGTCCATTGCCTTCCCTTGAACCCGCCAATGCTTCAGACGATATAATATCCATGCAGGTCGACTCTTAAGATGGCTGTATACACAGAGCTACTGCCACTGAATAGGAGTAGGCTTATAGTCAAGGTCAGGTGCTCTCGACTGAAGATCAGCTGCAGATTCTGCTGGTAAATTTAATTTATAATGTATGCAAACTACCTACTAAGCTAACCGATGCTAAATTTAGTAGACGTTTTGTCGTTGTGCATAGCTTCATCACCAGGTGTTCCATCTACCCCTCTTCCTCTAAATATATAATCATTTGCAATTAAGAGTCTCGTCATAGACCCGTATAACTGGGTGACATCATATGGCGCCAGATGCTGCAGGCGTTGCATTGGCAGTGACAGCAGCCGACCAATGAAGGTCACGACGATGGATGATGAGAAACCCTGGACGAACTGTACCGTTAGTCATAATTAGGCCTATATATATATACTATATAAGTAAGTAAGTAAGTATATCCTTTATTGAAAAACCAACTGCTAACCGCATTTTGGTGTACAAAGATCATCAAATATAAAGAAAAAAATTAAGTATAAAACATCCGTAAAGACTATATATACTCTCTATATGTATGTATGTATGTATGTATGTATGTATGTATGTATGTATGTATGTATGTATGTATGCATGCATGCATGCATGCGTGTTTGTATATGTATGTAGGCCCTAAGTCTGGGAGAGTCTTGATAGACCAGTCTACGGACCGTGTGTCCTGCATAATAAAAATAATGAGATCACACGAATTGATCTAAACCTATAACAGAATACGATTAATTAATTAGTCCAGTCTGACTACGGATTTAAACGGCTTTCGACTTGTGCCAATTATCTCTCGTGCAAATGTAAATGTAGGCCTATCGGTTATTGAATAGCCTATAGCCTAGGCCTTGCGTATTTATCATTAGGCTACTCCGCCACAGCCGTTGTCTAAGCCATACTGAAAGGAGGCGACGTCAATGGCTCTGGCAGCCATAAGGCGTCGTTAAACAAGTAACTACTCTATCTACTTAAGGACGAATAATTGAAGAAAGGTCATGATAGTTTATTTTATTATCATTATGGCATGAATGAACTTTAATCGTCTGCATTATAAGTTGGATATAGGCTGCAATGACATGAAGGCCATAAATTATAGAGTTGACAAGATTTTCTTAAAAGAATTCCTTTAAAATAGTAGGTCCATTGTAAGCTGAGTAAAATTAGAGGCCTCGGTCCGTACTTAAGGAATATTGTTTGTGCATAAGACGCTATGATGGTATAAACTTTGGATATTTACACGATTGGTGATCAACTAATATGAAAGGTATTTAGACGTACAAGCACATGGTTGGTGCATCATCTGATAAGAAAATAAAAGAGAGGAGAGTATTACAAGATATAAAATAATGTCAGAACCATCGTCTGTTGAATTAATGCACTTTCCATGTAGTATTCGCCATTCAATCACTCAAACATATAATAACTTCGTGATATCAAGATTCACAGTTCAATTAATGAAAGTATAAAACTAACAATATCCAAAATATGCACTTGTGTCTAAAACAAGGCAAGACATTTCAGAGGACAACAACAGTATCTAGTCTTCGACTTATCACGCACATTGTCAGTTTTTAAATTAGGCAGGATTATACACTAGGCCTGTACAATTAATTCTCTGTAGGTGCTGATATCAAAGTATAAATCGTTAAACAGTAATTAACGATAAAAACAAAACAACCGACAAAACAAATGCTCACATAGAACTGAATGATGGTTTCTTAGGAAAGACCTGAATAAACTACTTTGGTAAAGCCAAGAGTTGATTCCATCACGGCTTTCAACACCCTTGATCAGATTTGACAGACTTTAAAGGATGTCGATAGTTCATGTTCTAGCTTTAAAAAAACTGAGGCATCTAGGAAAGAATAAGTTTGCGATGAGGAATGTCAAAAACTGGACATGTTTGCTTATTGGAAATGTAACTTTGAGAATTGGCAGCCAGGTTGTGATTAAAAATTTCCAAAATTGTGGAAACGTTGGAAATCAATTCTTGGGAAGAAAATGCCAATTTACAATTAAACGTATCCAAAACTGGTGACAGATCAAGTGGAAAACCTGGTGAAGCTGATGTTTGATGATGCCAGTCAAAACTGTCGACATCCGAAGGAGTGTTGGGAATTGAGTTCTGCAACAGATATGACTGGTTCCAGTTCTTGTTTTTCATAATTGAAGCTGGTTTGGAAATTTGGTTTGGGAAACATGATGGCCTATTTGGCTTTGAGATTTCCAAATCAGCAGAAACGGCCGGAACTGGAAAAGACTGAGAAGGCAAGATGTAGTTACAATTTCCCTGGCTCTGCAAGTCTGGACGTTGTTTCATAAGCAAGTAACGACAATGATCAACGTCTCGCAATTGGTTGATCCAGTTTTCATTGCATGGCATGGAAGTGTAAGACTTCCATTGTCCTTGCATCCAGTTAGGCAGCTGTTGTACATGAGTTGGCCAGTCAAAAGATGCCTCCAGATCATTATTTGCCCAGTCAGCATGTGGCTTCTTAATAGTATTTGGCCAGTCGTTATCTGATTCCTGAACATGATTTGGCCAGACAACAGGTACTTCCTGGCCCTGACCTTCCAGAAAGTCAGGAGCTGCATCTTGAACAGGAGTCAACCAGTCATTGGGAAGTTCCTGGTCTTTATTCATCCAGTCAGTAGGCATCTCTTGATCCTCATTCTGCCAGTCATTAGCTGCTTCCCAAACCTCTTTGCCATGACCCGAGTTAGTGGAAGTTGACCACCGTTTTCTAGCATTGCCCTTCGGTCTAACAGCCAGTGAGGTGAGGTTGTTGTCCTCAGGATCTCCGTGGATGAAATGACACCGCGGTCCATATGGACAGAACCCTGTCGAGTGGTAACCCTTGCACAGCTCCGTCTTGTACTTGGGATGGCGAATGATGTCAACGATCTCCTCCGATCCATGAGCAAACTGACATTTGTCTTTGTAAGGACATTGCTCACGCAGGACATAGTGGCGACACAGTTCGGTCTTATACAGCTCTCGCTTGACGCACATCTTCTTTTCAGAAGCCATGAACATCTCTCGTCCACTCAATCTACTTGATGATTGTACGTGTTCTGCTTAATAGGTCTGATCCACTTGATCTGCCTGAACTGCTTGATCTTTATCTTGCCCAGACTCAATTAAGATGCTGCAGTTGCATACTCCAAGGTCGATCTGTAACATTGCATAAATGAATTAGATGGATGGACTTATGGATGGAAGGATTAATGATCAGATAGACGGATGAATGGGTGGGTGGCCTGGGTTAAAGGCTGCTGCATGAGCAGCATGACACACCTTGGGACCAATCTCATAGCTAACTAATGAAACATAACCAAACATGACGAAATCCTAGTCCATAGAAGAGCAAGCAAAAGAAAAAAGAGGATGGGCAAATGAAGGCGTTCAGAAAAAAAGGAATATTTCAGGGAGGTATTAAAGCCAAAGTTAAAGAAGTTTAAGGGAATGGATGGAAAGTTTTAAAAGAAAGTCAGATGAAGGGTTAGTGACTGGGAGAGGGAAGGATAGAGATCACTTTTGAAAGGTTCTGAAATATAATAACCAAGATACATAAAATGAGATTGGCTATGGCATCTTTAAAATGTAGCACCACAGATTCACCAATACAACAATACCTTCATGTGTTGTCTGGTTGTGGCTTAGCTTTATTTAACAATCTAGTCACAAACTTATGATCACTCACATACATATTTAATTAAGCCTTCATCATGTGTAATTTTATTAAATTATGCTTGCCTTGAAAGTGTAACAAATACGTTTCATTGCAAATTTAATTCCACTACAGTTTTAAGAAATCTTACGAAAAGGCTGGCTCTTTCTATTGTCATATGATATCTCAAAGTCTGATATTAAAGTTTATGTCAAGGTGGCTTCAGCACTTCTGAATTCATTATAAGAAGACTTCAATCCGGGAAATTAACAATTAAGACAACCTCTTAATTAGGCCTACATCCGATTGTCAAAGCTCATAGTTTGGAGGCAGTGGTCGTAGGTCTATTCATCTGTTATCAAACATACCAAGTGTCTATTGAATGCTTGTGTGATTGAACAACCAATAGAAAATCAATCAATTTCTATAAGTTTCGTTACGGTGAAGTCACCTATTGTAAAACTCGATCGGTTCTCTTTTCCAACTGGTACTACGAATTCACTGTTGAATTCGCTTGAGGCGCCACTATCGCTGTCTCCACATGGCGCACAAGCCATTAAGTGCTCCACGTTCCAGACAGCTGATCGACTTCTCTATTTCCGCTTTGCGTAAATATCAACGGGCGTCGTCTGCTGCTATTAATGGCCGATTCGTTAGACCCAACATACAAAGGCCTTCCCTTCCACCTCACTGTAAAAGATGGACGCATCATGCGCTAAATCCTGCCAACATGGCATTATATGCGAACCAGCTGCTCGTTCAATTCTTGCGTATAACACAGGAAACAAGGCAGCATTGTTTTATTTTTACTGCTACTTTAAATAATCGACTACAGTCTGGAGACGTAGGCTGTAGGCCTAGGCCTATCATTAGACGCGTAAGTAAGTCATAAAATTTATGATAACCACACAAACACAGCTTCAAATAGCTAAGAAATACGTACGCTTTGTTATTTGCCGAAACGTTTTTGTTACCTTCGTCTGCGTTGAAAACGATAGAATTAATTATCGAAAAGCGTATATTACATAGCAGCGAACGCCTCTCCACATTAACTTTCCCGTCAATGGAAACTAAAGCAGCCGCGTTGAACTTAAAGCCGACGGCAAATGTCGTTGTATGCTGATTGGCTGACCGTACGGATTGATAAACGCGTTGGACC
Source organism: Aporrectodea caliginosa (assembly GCA_020284085.1). NCBI lineage: Eukaryota > Metazoa > Annelida > Clitellata > Crassiclitellata > Lumbricidae > Aporrectodea > Aporrectodea caliginosa. The sequence continues at coordinate 2,746,550 of JACEVL010000021.1, read as the reverse complement.
AATCCGGATGAAGTGGGTCAATATTTCACCGACTTCCCGCCGTTTCGGTCAGGTAACTGGGTCACATATGTGTTTGAAGGATAAATAACACGCTACAACTGCATATGGATATCAGCACAGATAAATAGAATTTGGAATAGTGAAAGCAGTTCGTCTACCGGTCGGTCGTTGGTTTTATTCAATTCTACAGATTTGTGTCAGCAAAATTGGATGCAGTTGGCTTTTCTACTCTCTTCTCCTTCCTCTCCTCTCTTCCCCCTCTCCTCCCTTGTCCTCTCCTCTCCTCACTCGATTAAGAGATGTTGCTCTGTGACCTGTTTGCTTGTTTACTGTTTAACGACCACTGTGTGGTTACAAAGACCATTAGCGTCGCCCTCCTCCTTAATCCAGGCTTGGGACTGGCACTGACAGAGTATGATCAGTGGCGAAGTCATTTCTTATGACCTCTTGACCTCGACCACGGCCTATATAGGGCTTAGGCCTACTCAATACTCTTATAAGAACGGAATGAGGTAGGGTAGGTATTAATTATGTCTACATAGGTCTTTGGGGCCGTCCATAAATGACGTCACGCACCTAGGGGTTGAGGGACCCGGAAATTTGTGACGATGTGTGACGTGGGGGAGGGGGTCACAATGGCCAAGTGTGACGTCACATCACGTCTGTGTAATTAAATTTAACAATTAACAACAATTTAATCTTAAAATAACAGCTCTAATTTTGAGTATTAAAATTTTCATAATTTTTTGATTATTTTAATGTGTACGGGCACCATTATTAATAATTTTCTAATTATTTAAATATTTGTCACCATAAGATTTTTAAATACTTATTTTCTAGTTTTTATATAATTTCAATAAATGTACAATAAATGGGCATTGAAACATGTTGGCATTGAAACATGTTATTATCATGTGGAAGTTTCGTTTTAGGGGGGGGGTCAGAGCTTTGTGACGTCATTTTTCAGGGGGTGTGACTTTTTGTGACGAAGTGTGACGAGGGGAGGGGGGTCAAAATCGGCCAAAATAGCGTGACGTCATTTATGGACGGCCCCTATGTGTCTGCCGCCACTTAGGCCGTCAGTCCGCCTGTGGGCAGTTGGCGTGGGCCTTAATTCTAGAACTCTTTCCTACACGTAACCGATTAATTAAAGAATATGTAAAAGTAGAACGAAGTGAACGAAGTGACTGGCGATATTTGAAACCACTTGTTGGCCTACGTGAGGTAACCGTGTATGGGCGCTCACAGATATAATTCTGCGCAGGAGGTTGCAATGTATGGAAATATGGTGTGGGCTTAATATGCCAAGTGCCCAGCTGGTCACTATATGTGGACACCCATGAAACCGTGTGCTGCGTTACCTGCGTATCTTCATCGGATGTCGTCCTTAATCCTCATAATATGAGGCAGCGCACAGTCGCATTTCACAGTTTGTGTGTGTGTGTGTGTGTGTGTGTGTGTTTGGTGTGTGTGTGTGTGTGTGTTTGTGTGTGTGTGTGTGTGCCTGTGTGTGTAAAGCGGCCTAGAAGTGGCTTGCTGCTGACGATGCTACAGAAATTGTCGTCATTACATTACATTACAATACTCGATGTGAAGTGGTCGAGGAAACAGGCTCTCTGCAGAGCCTGTTTTGTGTGATCTGGAAACTATCGATGGCAACCTTACAAATTTTCTGTACATGTATAGTTGTATATTGTATACGCCCATGTACAGCTCTGTAACATTTTCCGGGTAAAGTCTATAAATAGGGCCATATATCGGTCAATGCACAGACCGAGGCCTATATAAAGAGGCCTACACATGATATGTGTATATATATATATACATATAGATTGCATATAAATTATAGATGACGAGAAATCTATATATATAATATATATAGATTGCATATAGATATATATATATATATAGATATATTCCTGATATATATATCATTGTATATACATGCATGCAGTGCCTGCACAATATAGATATATTCGGTGCTTATATAATAGAGTAATATCAGGCCTACATATGGAAGTCGGTTGGCTTCGACGTAAGAAACCGTTCCTGTGTTTCAATTATGCCGAACGATCTGCAATCGGCGAATCGATACCAGCCATAATGACTCATTCACACATTTGGCGGTAAACACGCAACCTCTTGGTCTCCTCGTGCATGCGCAGGTTTGTGCGCATGAGCGTGTGCATGCGTGTCTGCGTGTTCATCTGACTCTATGTATTTATGTAAAAGCTACATGTGTGTGCATGCGTGTATCATGTATGTATACGTATGTATGTATGTTTGTTGTATGAATGTAACTATGTACGCATGCATGCATGTATGTATGCCTGCTCACTGTTCACGTGTACGCATGTATGCCTGTATGATTGTGTGTAATTATGTGCATGTATGCGTGTAATATTTTTTACAGTCTGGATTGTGGTTGTGTATCCATGCACTGCATCTGTTTTCTGTTTATGGAGAGATTTTGGGAAAATCCAAAACAGGCATCCATTCTGCATCTCTACGAACAACATAGCGTCTGCAACGTTTGCTACTGAAGAAGGCCTAGTGGCCTACATGGATAGAGTTACGCAGAATAATGATTTAGATTTACATAATTATGCAACTACTAAGCGAGTAGGTAGATAGAGACAGGCAGGCTACTAGGCAGATAGGTATATACAGGGTCCGATTTGCCGGGGGGTCGGGGGGGTTGGACCCCTTGCTTCTTCCTATTGACCCCCTTGCTTCTAGCCTCTGACCGACCCCCGGGGGGGTCGGCTTGACCCCCTCACATTCATTACCCACAGTCCTACACCAAACGACTCCATTATGACCAATTGTCCTGACCCAGTTTCTACCTCCCTCTCTCCTACTCTCTCTGAAAGCCCATGCACCGATCGATATATATATATATATATATATATACATACATACATATATAATGGTCACCTTTGTCTTTAGTACGCTACTAATGTTTCTTCTCTCCACTCGACCACTCTCCTCCTTTTCCTCTGTCTCTCTGTCTTGCAGTTTGATATATGTGTGTCACATCAAAGCACCATCTGCTTTTGGATTCGTGGCCTAAGCAAGAAGAAAGTTATCTTTCAGCAGGAGTTCTATACCGGTTACAGTTTTCAGGCCCAGTGGATCAGGTTTCCATGAGGTATGCTTCAGGCGAGGACCCCGAGTATAACAGCCGGTGTCCACGCTTCCAGCCTCCCACGGCTATATGCAGACGCCCTGCTGACCTTTCCCCTTTCCCTATAGGCCAGCAATTTCAGATGAACAAGACATTGAATCCAATCATGCCACAGCAGTTTCATTAGCCAGTGAAGTAGGCTAGAGCTTCTATTAATTTTGCTGAAGTTCTAAAAGACTTTGCAGATATATCAAGGATAGAAAAGTTTTGAGTCTGGTAAGAGCCACATAAAATTATTATTCATATCATCGAATAATGTTCAATATAGGGTCTAGCGTTTGACTAAGTCTGTGTTTCGCTAAAATTCGAAATTTCTATTGGGAGCGCTTGCCGTTATTCGCCACCGGCGCCAAAATACCTAGCCACGCCACTGATCAAATCACTTGCATTGGAATTAACTGTCTCAGACAAGTGATAATGACTCGCTAATCCAGTGCTTCCCAACCTGAGTTTCGCGGCACCAAAGGGCCCCGTGAACCTGCTCAAGGTTGGATGTCAGAAAGGTAGAACCGTAATATTTGTGCAGGTTTTTATGTGAAAAAGTTTTAAAATTTATCACTACTAACATAGTCCCATAATTATTTTTAATACAAGAAAATTTTCTTATCAGTAAAATAAAGAACTAACTTGAAGAAAAATAGTTGAAATTAAGGTCAAAGGTGCCGCTATCTGCCGTTAGTAAAGGTGCATGCATTGCATGCTCTGAAAAAGGTTGGGAATTACTGCCCAAACTAATCTATCAGTAGGGGCCTAGGCTGCTTTATAAAATATATCTCACTCTTTGTTACGTTGGCCACTGCAGTAGGGCGCCCTATTATATGGCGCCCCGTTCGGGCCATCTGGTAATTGTACTGCAGAAAGAACTTTGAGCAGAATTAGCAGATTGAAAAATTGAAAATAATTAAAACATTAGCCTACTTCCGATCAAACATCACAAATGAATGCCAATTTCAAACAGTATTTTATAGGATATAGTATATAGGCCTACTACTAGTGGTCTACTACACTAACTATTGCGCATAATGCCATTATTTCATATATATATATATATATATATATATATATATATATATATATGCTATCATTTAAAAGTTAATTACAATTTTTACCCTGGAACGTGGCGCCCCTCAAAAACAACCCTTGCCTTCACATAAGCAATCCTGGATCCGCCACTGTTCCCGACCCCCCTGCTTCTTTTTTGACAAATCGGACCCTGGGTATATAGGCTATGTATTCATGCATGTATGTATGTATATAGATAGGCATACAGGCAGGTAGGTAGGTAAGTAGATATAGGGAGACAGGTAGGGTATAGGTATATATATATGCATGTATGTATATAAGTAGGCAGGCATGCAGGTAGGTAGGTAGGTAAATAGGTAGGTAGGTGTGGGTAGGTAGTTGGGTAGGTAGATAGGTAGGTGGGTAGGTGGGTGGGTAGGTAAGGACCTGACACTGCGCTTCCGAGAACAAAGCTGCAAGGGTTCACTTATTCCACAAGGCAGCTGTTGCGTGCGGCTTGTTGATATGTGGGCCACGTGACACGATTGCAAGCGTCAACATAGCCACTGACGCATGGAGGGAAGGGAGAGTAGAAGACGAAGAAAGGGAGAGAAATGGAAGGGAGGTAGAGGTGGAAGGCTTGTAGAAAGGGGAGGAATTGGAAAGGGAGGGGAGGGATGTGATGGGGAGAGAGACAGAGACAGAGAGAGACAGAGATACGAATGGGAAGGCATGCCACGAGATGATTTTCGAAAAAAATATATCAAATTTCGTTACCAAACTAGCCTGGAGATGGAGAGGATGCATCTCCGTTGACGGAGACAATGGGGACTGAGAGGGAGTGGAACAGGAACAAGGACAGGGACAAAGATAGGCATCATGCATGCTGATATTTTGCCAAACTTGCACGCTCTGCGTGAGGAGGCTAATAAATATAATGAGCTTCTATGCTCTCTCTATATATAGAAGTATAGGGGCCTATACGTGCGTATATGCACTCTCCCCCTCCGATTAGACCCAGACTTTTAACGACATCTGATGGGTTATGGCAACAAAGACCGTTGACGTCGAGAGAAACTATTTCGTACTATAGATGTTTGCCCGTCCTAGGACGGTTATTCAAGTTTAGCGCGCTCAGGCAGGCCAATTAAAATCAGCGCTCATGCACCGCCCTCTTTTCCCCACTTCCCCTCCCTTTCCCCACTTCTCATCCCTCCACGTCTACTGCCCTTCTCCACTTATTTTCCCTGCCTTCTTCCCTTCCCATCCCCTCCTCCCATTACTGTTCCCTCCCTCTCCCCTACCCTATCCTACCCATCCACTTCCAAGTTCCATCCCATCCCACTCCCCCTACCTATCCATGGCCGACGCATGGAGCTGAATTTCAAGTGTGTGTTATATATATAAACGCACAGAAATGTATGTAATGTGTGCGTATATATATATATATATATATATATATATATATATATATAGCATCAACCACGCCCATCCAAAGCATTGTATGATTAGAGAGTGGATGGAGCAATTGTTTTGTGTGGGCGTGGTATTGGTGACACAATTGCTGCCTACAAGACAAGCTTAGTCACGCTATCCTATATATTTTAACCTACATTTGCAGCAAATAAAGTCGGTCCAGATAAATAACTCTTGCAATGAGGACTAGCTAGGCTATATGTACTGACAGCATGTTATTTATTGACAGTATTTAGGCCTAATCGATTCCCAGGGACGTAACTAGCGTTGAGCTTGGGGGCTGAAGCCCCCTCCCAAACGAAGCTGAAGCCTCAAAAATAAATCAAGCCCTCGGCCCCACTATATAGGCTCGTGCTACCGCAATCGCCATGCTCAAGGCTTAAACGAAAATAAAAGTCCTAAGTTTGCTTTAATTCATAGGCCCTGTGCATAATCCTGTTCTAATACTTTCATACTCATATTCATACAAGGCATTAACTGTGATTAACATGTTTAGTTGTAAATGGTTTAGGCTTTCAGCTTCAAACTTACCGTCTGACCCAGAGGGATTTGTCTTTGTCCCCACCGCTGCAGCGTATCTCCAAACCCATATACCCTCTGTAAATTGCTGGATATGCTTTTGAGTATGTTGATGCATATTACTCATTTCAAGGTCTTCTCCAACCGATCCATACCATGCTGCATTTTGACTCTGGATCTGGAATGACCTCGTACTAAATTTAAATATTTCTCGGTTAGCCTACCAATACCGCTGCTAATCGATCTTCTGCACCAAGCTGCTATCTATCACTCCTCACACTTTCCATCTTCTCCACTAAAGTCTCATCTTTGATCCTTTCAGGGCCTTCCCTTGTGGCATTCAACAATCCATACTTAAAAGTTCAATCTGATTTGTAATATTATTTTTTATTGTTGTTCGGCTACAAATAAACGATTGATTGATTGATTGATTGATCTTAAAAATTCATCATCCTATCCATCCACTCCACTGCCTTCCCGTCCCTCTCGTCTTAAATGACAGTCGCCTTAGGAGTTCCCAGCTTGTCCTTGGTCTTCTTCCAACAGGACTTGGATCTTCTCCTTTGTGCACGAGACAAAATTTCAAGACCAAGACCGAGACCAAGACCGCGTGATTCAAGACCGAGACCGAGACCAAGACCGCGTGGTAAGACCAAGACCGAGACCAAGACCGCATCATCCAGGACCAAGATCTAAGCCTCAAGACCATAAACGCAATTCTCAGTTGTAGTGTTACATATTCCCATAATTCAGATAAGATGCTTATTATATTTATAGTTATGTTTTTGTCCCTTAGTCTTCGAGGTCTCATGAAGAGCACACTATAGCTAAAGACACTCTCAGTTGCAGGTGTGCGGAATACAGAAAACTTTGACCGTATACTATAGAGAAAAATTCCCCAACAAATACCTGATCTGCATCGTTTACCCGGCTACTGATTTGCCTCGAGAAACTGCATCAGTGTAAGCCTAACTCCACTAAAGCACCAGAGGTCATGGATAACTGTGCTTCAACGTTTTCTTGTCGCTTCTGATAAGAAGCGAACAACGCGGTCCTCTCTCGCTTTGTCCTTGGCGGATCGTCGCATGAATTCGAAGCTATAGGCTTAGGAGTCCCTCAGAAAATATCGACAACATTTAACAAATAATGCACTCTAGTTCCCAGCAAAGGCCAAACCAAAGGCGCGAGGCCAAGACCAAAGGCGAATGACCGAGACCAGACTCCAAGACCACACATTTAAGACCAAGACCAAGACCGCACCTGCCAACCGAGACTTACATTCGAGACCGAGACCAAGACCAAGACCGCATTTTTTCGGTCTCGAGACGGTCTCGTACCAAGACCGCGGTCTCGAGACCACATCACTGCTTTGTATCTGACCTGACGCGACAGAGCTCTTGTGAATAAGCTGGTGCCACGCCCTTAGCTTTAAGTGGCGCTATAGAAATTTTGACTCTACGATTAAGGCTATCAATGCCGCTCCATGCATGGAGACCAACTTATCACCGGTGCTAGATGAAATCGAGCCCGTAAGAGCAGCTAGGTTGTTTGGTCTGTTTTGGTGCAATATCAGAACTTAGGATGGTCGAGCCAAGGACACATCACAGCTGTTGACAAGTCTCAAGTTACTCTTTTGGCTCTCTTTGACGTCTCCGCAGCCTTTGACATGGTCGACCATGAAATTCTACTACAACGGCTTGAGACCTCCTGTCAGGCGCGTAACTAGCATTACGCAATTACGCATTTGCGTAAAGATTTTAACAGCTCTAAAAATAGAAACCGATTAGATAACCGGTACTTATTGACATTCTAGATTATTATTATTCGTTGAATTTCTATTGTTCAGACTCTGTTATTGTGAGGTCGGCAAAACATTTTCCTTCGCGGACACTAGGACTCGTGACTGGAAATTTCGCGTCACTTCTGGAATTGCGATCACAGACTGACTATTTTAAATCATCGTAGGCTAATGTCATCTGGTCCACACAATGCCCAGTAAATAAGTCCGTTGATTCAAGTAGGCCTATGAGCCTGTGTGTAATGAAACACGCTAAAACAGATGTGCAGAAAATTATATAAGTGTAGACCTATGTATGGATAATTTCATATGTTTGAATATTTATATAGAGCTCAAACCGCTATATTAATATTTATTTTATTTTATTATTGGTACTGTAACACAGTTTCAGACTCCCAAAACGAAAACTTTACGGCATATAAGTCAGATACGTTGCAAGGTTAGACAGTCCATCTATGCATTCCCCATATTGACTGTTTGTGGCCTCAAGGCCCCAAACCTTTGTGATGTGGATAGCGCCACGACTGTGGCACGCCTGCTGTAGGCGCTAGCCCAGCATGCATGGTGGGGTTTTGCTCGTCAACAAGATAAAAAAACACTCTCCAATCCATCATAAGTATAGGATGATCCGGCGGGGGTACCGCCGCGTCGACAGCTCAACCTTTGACCGGCTCTGCCGCAAGGTTTATACCGGTCTCTTCACAGCTGTTCCAAACAACCCAGGGCATGCTTTACATAAGTTGCCCCCCAAAAGGAAATCAACTACCTGTGCCCTTCGCCCACGGTCTCATGACAGGGTCTTGACTCTTGTCGAGTGTCGACAATAATACGAGGAAAACATGTATAGGAAGAATACTGTACTCCTATTGATTTTGTATTTGTCCTATGATGTTTGTACACCGGAGTGCGGCTCTCCTGCAACCGCGGTTTAACAAAGAAAATAACTTACTAACTTACTTACTTAACAAAGAAAATGCTTACTAACTTACTTACTTAATTATTGCCACTCTTAATACCATAATAATTATTATCACGTCTAAAGCATTAACGTTTTATTAAAAGAGATTCTGAACTCTTTCGAGCGATGCGATAATATCGTATTGACGTCATTTCCGCCCGCCTGATTGTTGCTGACGTCCTCGTCATTGTCCACCCAGCCATCTTGTGGTAGGGTCTGAAGATCGCAGGTTTGCGAGTTTTTGCTATAATTTGCGAATTTTGGCTGCATTTCTGCTTGATAAAATGATAGATCACGTTTCGTTCCGTCGCCTTTCGGAGGCCCTTTGTGGACACGTTGACGCTCGATACGGACGCTTCTTTTCGACCGATGGAAGACGACTGAAGTCCAGCGCTGTTTTCGAAAGCTCAACTTCACCAGGAACAGGTATCACGTGACGCCTATTTCGAAGCGGGTTTTCTGTTAGATGACTCTGACCCTGCTCATGCCAATGAAGTCGAAATGCTGACCCCTATTTATGAACATCACCAGCTTTAAGTAAGTCAGTATATTCTTTGTTTAACCAACTTCCTCTCTGCACTTTGGTGTGCATGCATTAGATAAAATATAGCATTCTCGTTATGAACAATATTCACCCGCTTTCGATAGTCTTCTTCTTCTTCGTTCTTCTCGTCGAGTTCGACCGATGGAAGACGACTGAAGTCCAGCGCTGTCTTCGGAAAGCTCAACTTCACCAGGAACAGCTTGTATTTACGTGACGCCTATTTCGAAGCTTTTCTGTTAGATGACTCTGACCCTGCTCATGCCAATGAAGTCGAAATGCTGCTTCTATTTATGAACATCACCAGCTTTAAGTAAGTCAGTATATTCTTTGTTTAACCAACTTCCTCTCTGCATTTTGGTGTGCATGCATTAGATAAAATATAGCATTCTCGTTATGAACAATATTCACTTTCGATTATCTACCTGGTGATGAAACGGTCATGTGGTCGTGGGCGCAAGGAGTAAGGAAGCGTCTTCACTGGGGGAGGAGCCGATGCAACACATGGCCTGGGTACCCCGGGACCGCAGTAAAGGGCATACAACGGAGGCAGCATGGCACAGTATCTCAAATGTGAGGTTAGGTCCTATTATCTATCAGATATTTCATACGGATATGTCGATCCATTACCGATTGCACTCGGTTTCGCTCCTGGTGCCCCTCAAACCGCCACCAGGACATGGCGGCATAGAGCTTTCGAGACACTGTTGTCGCACGCATCACATCGAAAAGCAGTGATCCTGTGAGGTAATGCGTTACAATCTCCTGCAAAGAGGCGCTGAAAATCTCGCCTGTGAAGAGGCGATGGATCTCGATGTGAAGAGGCGCAAATTTCGCCTGTGAAGAGGCGTTGAAGAGATCTCGCCTGTGAAGAGGCGTTGAAAGATCTCGCCTGTGAAGAGGCGCTGAAAGATCTCGCCTGTGAAGAGGCGCTGAAAGATCTCGCCTGTGAAGAGGCGCTGAAAGATCTCGCCTGTGAAGAGGCGTTGAAAGATCTCGCCTGTGAAGAGGCGCTGAAAGATCTCGCCTGTGAAGAGGCGCTGAAAGATCTCGCCTGTGAAGAGGCGTTGAAAGATCTCGCCTGTGAAGAGGCGCTGAAAGATCTCGCCTGTGAAGAGGCGTTGAAAGATCTCGCCTGTGAAGAGGCGTTGAAAGATCTCGCCTGTGAAGAGGCGTTGAAAGATCTCGCCTGTGAAGAGGCGTTGAAAGATCTCGCCTGTGAAAGGGCGCTGAAAGATCTCGCCTGTGAAGAGGCGTTGAAAGATCTCGCCTGTGAAGAGGCGTTGAAAGATCTCGCCTGTGAAGAGGCGCTGAAAGATCTCGCCTGTGAAGAGGCGTTGAAAGATCTCGCCTGTGAAGAGGCGTTGAAAGATCTCGCCTGTGAAGAGGCGCTGAAAGATCTCGCCTGTGAAGAGGCGTTGAAAGATCTCGCCTGTGAAGAGGCGCTGAAAGATCTCGCCTGTGAAGAGGCGTTGAAAGATCTCGCCTGTGAAGAGGCGTTGAAAGATCTCGCCTGTGAAGAGGCGTTGAAAGATCTCGCCTGTGAAGAGGCGCTGAAAGATCTCGCCTGTGAAGAGGCGCCGAAAGATCTCGCCTGTGAAGAGGCGTTGAAAGATCTCGCCTGTGAAGAGGCGCTGAAAGATCTCGCCTGTGAAGAGGCGTTGAAAGATCTCGCCTGTGAAGAGGCGCTGAAAGATCTCGCCTGTGAAGAGGCGTTGAAAGATCTCGCCTGTGAAGAGGCGCCGAAAGATCTCGCCTGTGAAGAGGCGTTGAAAGATCTCGCCTGTGAAGAGGCGTTGAAAGATCTCGCCTGTGAAGAGGCGTTGAAAGATCTCGCCTGTGAAGAGGCGTTGAAAGATCTCGCCTGTGAAGAGGCGCTGAAAGATCTCGCCTGTGAAGAGGCGAAAGATCTCGCCTGAAAGATCTCGCCTGTGAAGAGGCGTTGAAAGATCTCGCCTGTGAAGAGGCGTTGAAAGATCTCGCCTGTGAAGAGGCGTTGAAAGATCTCGCCTGTGAAGAGGCGTTGAAAGATCTCGCCTGTGAAGAGGCGCTGAAAGATCTCGCCTGTGAAGAGGCGCTGAAAGATCTCGCCTGTGAAGAGGCGTTGAAAGATCTCGCCTGTGAAGAGGCGCCTTGAAAGATCTCGCCTGTGAAGAGGCGTTGAAAGATCTCGCCTGTGTAGAGGCGCTGAAAGATCTCGCCTGTGAAGAGGCGTTGAAAGATCTCGCCTGTGAAGAGGCGCTGAAAGATCTCGCCTGTGAAGAGGCGTTGAAAGATCTCGCCTGTGAAGAGGCGTTGAAAGATCTCGCCTGTGAAGAGGCGCTGAAAGATCTCGCCTGTGAAGAGGCGCTGAAAGATCTCGCCTGTGAAGAGGCGTTGAAAGATCTCGCCTGTGAAGAGGCGTTGAAAGATCTCGCCTGTGAAGAGGCGTTGAAAGATCTCGCCTGTGAAGAGGCGTTGAAAGATCTCGCCTGTGAAGAGGCGTTGAAAGATCTCGCCTGTGAAGAGGCGTTGAAAGATCTCGCCTGTGAAGAGGCGTTGAAAGATCTCGCCTGTGAAGAGGCGTTGAAAGATCTCGCCTGTGAAGAGGCGTTGAAAGATCTCGCCTGTGAAGAGGCGTTGAAAGATCTCGCCTGTGAAGAGGCGTTGAAAGATCTCGCCTGTGAAGAGGCGTTGAAAGATCTCGCCTGTGAAGAGGCGTTGAAAGATCTCGCCTGTGAAGAGGCGTTGAAAGATCTCGCCTGTGAAGAGGCGTTGAAAGATCTCGCCTGTGAAGAGGCGTTGAAAGATCTCGCCTGTGAAGAGGCGCTGAAAGATCTCGCCTGTGAAGAGGCGTTGAAAGATCTCGCCTGTGAAGAGGCGTTGAAAGATCTCGCCTGTGAAGAGGCGTTGAAAGATCTCGCCTGTGTAGAGGCGCTGAAAGATCTCGCCTGTGAAGAGGCGTTGAAAGATCTCGCCTGTGTAGAGGCGTTGAAAGATCTCGCCTGTGAAGAGGCGTTGAAAGATCTCGCCTGTGAAGAGGCGTTGAAAGATCTCGCCTGTGTAGAGGCGTTGAAAGATCTCGCCTGTGAAGAGGCGTTGAAAGATCTCGCCTGTGAAGAGGCGTTGAAAGATCTCGCCTGTGAAGAGGCGTTGAAAGATCTCGCCTGTGAAGAGGCGCTGAAAGATCTCGCCTGTGAAAGAGTCGCCTGTGAAAGATCTCGCCTGTGAAGAGGCGTTGAAAGATCTCGCCTGTGAAGAGGCGTTGAAAGATCTCGCCTGTGAAGAGGCGTTGAAAGATCTCGCCTGTGAAGAGGCGCTGAAAGATCTCGCCTGTGAAGAGGCGTTGAAAGATCTCGCCTGTGAAGAGGCGTTGAAAGATCTCGCCTGTGAAGAGGCGTTGAAAGATCTCGCCTGTGAAGAGGCGTTGAAAGATCTCGCCTGTGAAGAGGCGTTGAAAGATCTCGCCTGTGACGAGGCGCAGAAAGATCTCGCCTGTGAAGAGGCGCCGAAAGATCTCGCCTGTGAAGAGGCGTTGAAAGATCTCGCCTGTGAAGAGGCGTTGAAAGACCTCGCCTGTGTAGAGGCGCTGAAAGATCTCGCCTGTGAAGAGGCGTTGAAAGATCTCGCCTGTGAAGAGGCGTTGAAAGATCTCGCCTGTGAAGAGGCGTTGAAAGATCTCGCCTGTGAAGAGGCGCTGAAAGATCTCGCCTGTGAAGAGGCGTTGAAAGATCTCGCCTGTGAAGAGGCGTTGAAAGATCTCGCCTGTGCAGAGGCGTTGAAAGATCTCGCCTGTGAAGAGGCGTTGAAAGATCTCGCCTGTGTAGAGGCGCTGAAAGATCTCGCCTGTGAAGAGGCGTTGAAAGATCTCGCCTGTGAAGAGGCGTTGAAAGATCTCGCCTGTGAAGAGGCGTTGAAAGATCTCGCCTGTGAAGAGGCGCTGAAAGACCTCGCCTGTGTAGAGGCGCTGAAAGATCTCGCCTGTGAAGAGGCGTTGAAAGATCTCGCCTGTGAAGAGGCGTTGAAAGATCTCGCCTGTGAAGAGGCGTTGAAAGATCTCGCCTGTGAAGAGGCGTTGAAAGATCTCGCCTGTGTAGAGGCGCTGAAAGATCTCGCCTGTGAAGAGGCGTTGAAAGATCTCGCCTGTGAAGAGGCGTTGAAAGATCTCGCCTGTGAAGAGGCGTTGAAAGATCTCGCCTGTGAAGAGGCGTTGAAAGATCTCTGCCTGTGAAGACGGTTCATAGAAAGCTGACAACTACATGTAGGTCTACCTAGGTAAGGAAACATTTCCATGCTTTAGTTTATTGCAGTTCTTTGTTGAGTCTGCCTGTTTCTAGTCTACGTTGGTTGCTGGGACTTTGCAGCTGAGCCAATTTTAAAACCACTGATTATTTGCCAAAGAACTGGTGTAAAATGTTATTAGGCCCTACTTTTAGCCAAAAAGATGATCTCCAAAATGCACCATTACAAACCCCAAAATAATAAAGTTTCGTACTGGGGTCCCCAGACCCCTTCTCTCAGAGGTGTTGGCAGCTGCGTAATATTTAGCAAGCCCTGATTACGCCACTGCCTCCTGTGAACTCAAGGGTCCTCCTCTCCTTTGGCTTCGGTCCTACTTGTCTGATCACACCCAAATGATCATCTCTGGTGACTCCAGGACTCAGTAGGTCCCTGTTATTTTGGGTGTTCCTCAGGGTTCTGTCCTAGGCCCGCTCTTATTCATTTTATACACAGCTAATATTCCCTTTCTTTTCCCTAACCCCTCTGCGACTGGCCACCTTTTTGCTGATGATGTCCAAACTTGTGTCCATGGACCCCCTTCTGCTGAACTCTTCTCGCTAGTCAAATTGAGGCTCTCTCCCAAGATCTTCATCTCTGGATGTCTTCTAATCGTCTTTCCTTAAACTCTTCTAAAACCCAGCTAATTTGGTTTGGAACTCCTCAGCAGCTCAAAAAACTTGACTATGCATTACTCTCTGAAAGGTTTCCTCGTTTTACCTTTTCGTCTAGTGTCCGAGACCTGGGTGTCACTCTAGACAGTTCTCTAACTTTTACTGAACACATTGCCATGCTTACTCGCTCTTCCTACTTCCAACTAAGGCGTCTCAGGGCTATTCGCAAATCTGTTTCTTCCTCGACCTTTACCTCAATTATTGTCCACGCTTTCGTCTGCTCTCGAATAGACTACTGTAATTCTCTCCTTGTTGGTCTCCCTAAGGTTCGCCTATCTCCTCTACAGTCAGTACTTAATGCTGCTGCTAGACTGATTGCTCGTCTTCCTCGATTCTCTCACATCTCTACATTCATGGTTGAAGAACTTCACTGGCTCCCTCTATCTGTCCGAATACAATTCAAGGTTCTCATTTTAGTACTTAAGTCTCATCTGAGTCTTGCTCCGAAGTACCTTTGCGACCTCATGCTTCGCCCACTCTCTGCCACTTCGCTGCGTCCTCTCCGATCCTCTGATCGGCTTGACCTTTTTGTTCCCTGTGTCAGGACTGCAATGGCTCAATCCAGATCCTTCGCCTGCATAGGTCCTTCTCTGTGGAATGGACTTCCTCCACCGGTTCGCTCGGCCATCCTTTCTGGTATAGTCTCTCCTCATCTTTTTCGAAACTAAAATCCTGCCTTTTCCCTCGGGTTGCTCGCACTGGGAGCGCTTCTGAAAGGCTTTTGCTGTGAGAAGCGCTTTATAAATAGCCAAATACAATACAATACAATACATAAGTGAGAACCTGTAAAGCGCAGCTTTAAGAAAAACTCATCAGCAGCGTTTCTGACCAAGCAGAACAGCAGGAGGAATGGAGGGCCCACAATCAATCACAACAGTATTCTAGCACTTGCAGAACAAGGAAGGTGACAGACTGCACTGGTTACCTATGCCTCAGTGCATTGAATATATATGATTCTACTTCCTCTCATGCGAAACTGCCTATTGGGAACTGCCCCATTAGTTCACTTCTAGTTCTAAAAGGAAGACTATTCCAGGATACAGGGCCAACAATAGCAAAACTTCTGTGCGGGATAGTGGACGACCTAACCCGAGGGACGACAAGGACACCATGTAGGCCCTACAGCCAATCGGAGGGACCCGCGACCAGGAATAGATGAGGCAAAGGTACACAGGTATCACATGATATAAGATGGGGCAGTTCCCAATAGGCAGTTTCGCATGAGAGGAAGTAGAATCATATATATTCAATGCACTGAGGCATAGGTAACCAGTGCAAAGTGTCTCGTATGTAGGCAGAGATTTGGTCAACTTTTGGGGTGCCGTGGTTCAGACAAGCAGAAGCATTTGTGGCATTTTTGCCAGGGACCACCCCCGGTTTTTGGGCCTCCCTGTTTTGGACCACCCTTGGGCTGTGATTTTCTGCTTGGTCGCCGACCTAGCCCGTGGTATCCTAGGCCTTGGTGTCTTAGCCCGTGGTATCCTAGCCCGTGGTATCCCAGGCCTTGGTATCTTAGCCCGTGGTATCCTAGCCCGTGGTATCCCAGGCCTTGGTGTCCTAGCCCGTGGTATCCTATAGCCCGTGGTATCCCAGGCCTTGGTGTCCTGCTAGACCTTGGTATCCCTGCCCTTGGTATCCCTCCTAGCCCTTGGTATCCCTGCCCTTGGTATCCCTGCTAGGCCTTGGTATCCCTGCTCTTGGTATCCCTGCTAGGCTTGGTGTCTGGTGTCCTACCCCTCTCCCTGCCGGGTATAAATAGAGGTCCGCAAGCTAGCAGTTGTTGTTATGTAGTAGAATTGCAGTGAGTTTGGAAGAGATAGTGTTGGTGATTGAATAAAGACCGTCTTCGAACTTCGGTGTTGAATCTCTTGGGGGTTGACGACCGCTTGCTACGGCTTGCCGACTGACAGATGCTGAAACCCTTCGAAATACAACGGAGGTCTTACTTACGCTCCCATCCTGAGCGATACGCGCCTTACGCTCACATCCTGAGGCGGAAGGGCAAGACGACCCCGAGATCCGTTACACTTTGAACACAGACAGCACGGCGCTACGTTGGAAATCGTTGATGGTGGTCATGGGGTGGTGCAAGAGCAGAACCAGGTTGGGGTTTGCTTGGTAAGTTCGTTTGATCAGTTCTAAGTGAAAATTAGCGGCAGAAGAGTGGGCGAGCGGGGGTGCTGACTGCTGAGATTAGCAGAGGGGTGAGAGAATTGAAGGAGATCTTTAGAATATTAAGGCGCGGTAGCAGAATTTGTCAGTGCATGGGAGGTTGGAGGCCTAGATAGAGAAAGACATGACGAAGAACTTGAGGATCTGGGCAGTTGGATAGGGAATTATAGCCGGTGAATGTAAAAGTATTTGCAGGTTTGAAGGCATATAGACGTAACTTAGTGTTGTGACGGTGGTTTCTGGTGACCACCAGTTTTAAAAGTCATCACCACCACTAAGTTTTGTTAGGAAAGTTCTGATGTTTTGTTGGATGTCAATGATTCACGAGTGACTATTGTTTAGCTTAATCGTGGTGTCAGTGTCGTCCCGTACATTATTAACAGGTGCGAGTGACCTTAAAGTGTCCTTGAGTCACCTTGACCTTAAGTGGCGGACAAGGCATTATAGGTAAAGAGGACGTCTGCCGGAGGGAGATAGAAGGGGAGATGGAAGGGTAGGAAATGGAGAATTGGGTTGGTCACGCCACTTTGTGGGGCGAAGTTACGCCCTTGTTTGAAGGGCATATTGTAGGAGGACATAAAATTTTGCAATTTGGGATGCGATGATCGAGGGACCTCACGCGAATGAAGTGAATGGTGTAAGGGCTATATAGTATATACGGGGTGATATTTGGTAGTGTTGGTGACTGCATGGGCAAGAGCGTTCTGGATTGTTATTTAGGCACAAGACTTTATTTGTGACGAGTCGATGTTATAGAACAGGGAGTAGCAGTAGTCGAGTTTGTAGTGATCGAGGTAGTTGTTGTGCAGGCAGTTTTGTAATCACCTAGGCATTATGCATATGGGGCGAAAATTTAATGATTGTATAATAGCAGGTGTGTAAATGAAGTATAAGGCATAGGCTATACGCCTATAGGCTAATCATTAGGCCTATGTGGTCGGCAAAGGTAGGGCTTTAGTCGAAGATGAATAAAAGATTGCGGGTGGAGAAGGATAAGACGCGGCCTTGAAGAGATCCGTTGAAAAAGGTCAGAAATCTTGGGGATGATTTTGCGTAGATGATTTCGTGCATCTGAAATTGAGCGAGGGGAGAAAAATACGATCGAAGAGTTGTATGTCATCAACATAGAGGTAGGCCTAATTAATGATCAACAGAGGATGAGGAAATTAGTTTGTAAGTGGAGAGGTTCAGCGAATTGGAGGAGATCGAGAACAGAACCTTGAGGACTCAGGAACACCAAACACCGCAGATGAGAGTGTGACGACTGCAGATCGCTGGAACCCGTTACTGGAAGAAATATTATTTTAACCGAGTTTGAACAGTGCCATGGCGGCGCCAGGGGTAGCATATAGGGGGCTTATCCCCTATATGCGGCTCAGCCCCCCCCCCCAAGTGGGAAATCACTGCAAATCACAGGAAAGAGGGGACAAAAGGGAAGGGCTTGAAGCTTTAGCCCCTAAGCCTGAAATCCTGGCGCCTTCACTGAGTTTGAACGTTCTCAAACAAGGACTGGACACTTGGGTGGGCGTATATCAGCAATAAAGGGTGACCAGAGCTCACAGCCGTTTGCATAACATTTGATCAGTCATTCTAACCATAACATTTGGTGCTGTCACCAAAACCCCAAACACCAACACATCACTCCTGTCCTGAAATCACTAGGCCTACATGTGCACTGGCTCAAAATTCCTGAACGAATATTATTTTATGGCCTACAAATTCAAGTAATGAATGAATGAATGAATGAATTCATTCATTCATTCATTCATTCATTCATTCATTCATTCATTCATTCATTCATTCATTCATTCATTCATTCATTCATTCATTCATTCATTAATTCATTAATAAAGTCATATTATATAGTCACCTACAGCACAACTTCAATCCTCCCAGCACTCCTATCTCCGTCAGTTGTTCACGGTCCAACCTCTTCGTTCAACTCGTTCATCTTCCACCCTCACACTGCTCGGCCCTTCGGTCACCTCATCACTTAAATTTGCAAATCACTCGATCCATGCATAGACATAGCTGTTCCGTCTCTTTGGAACAAACTCCTGCCAGGGTTAGGATACGACAAATATCCGATTCATCCCACCAAAACATCACCTCTTGCTATCTCTCCACAGGTCTTTCACTCAAAACTGAAAACACTGCTTTTTCACAAATCCTGTCCCGATCCTCCTCTTTCTCTCACCTACCTCGCCGTTTGAACTCTAAACATCATCCACCTAACCACCTTAGCAGTCTGACTGTCTGCCTGCCTGACTCTCCGGATCGTAACCCTGTGCCTATCGATTTTGTTTTGATTAAGCGCCTGTGAATAAGCTGGTTCCCGCGACTTCGCTCTTGTTGGCGCTGTAGAAATCTGGAGTTTACGATTACGATTACCGGATTACGATCGGTGGTGGCGCTCAGTTTCTGATGTTTTGCGTTACGTCATGGGTGTAGAGTAAATACGAGGTGCTTGAGTAAATACATGATCTGTGTGTACACGCTCGGCTACGGAGAGTGAAAAATTTAACAAAACGATCAAAGTTTCTGAATTGTAGATTGTGTTGTCAAGAAAGTTTTAGAATCCTGTACGAAAAGAACATCAGGCAGCAATGCTGTCGTAAATAATACTTAACATTACTTTAATTTCACAGCGATAAGGTAAATGTTTACGTTACTGTAATGTTGTGAAATTGCAACGGTAATTCAACGAAAGCTTCTTAGTGTCGAACTAATTTCTAATAAATAATAATTTCTAATAAATAATAAACCACCCTTGCTAAAAAGAGAAGAAATATAATTCGCGGTGAATGGGTAACTGATGGCAAAGACCTATTATGAGATTTAACATACGATTTTATAGGTTGTTGCCATCAGAGGCAAAATCTTGTGTTCGAACTCATCTAGCCCCTTTAACTGGAAGCTTATCTTTCAAATTTAGAATCGGCCGAAAGACGTATGATACTGCCAGCATGACTTCTCCTGTATGGTTGCGCGAGGCTGACACCTAAATGATATACAGTCCGACTTGATTACTGTTGCTCATCCTATGTTGGCCTCCCAATTGGTCGGTTGGGGTGATTTGGCCATGTCTCAGGCTATATGCTGGATGTGCTTCACTGGCTACCCCTCCAGCAGCGGATCTCATATCGGATCATCGCTTTGGTCTGGCTGTCTTTGCTGGGCCTCGCCCCGCCTATCTTCGCGACCTCTGCTGCCCTACCTTGGGCTCTAGGTCGTCGCTCTCTGCGCTCTACTGAGTGGGGCATGCTTGTGGTCCCTTTTGCCTGCACAGCTATTGAGCAGAATTGCGCCTTCTCAGTGGTTGGTCCCTACTTCTGGAACTGGCTCCCTTTGGCGCTGCACTTGCTTTCCAGAATCCACTCTGAATCTTTCTATTCTTGCCTCAAACTGTCCTTTTCAGCCGTGCTGGGATCGGGAGCGCTCCTGAGTAGTAATCTTGAAGGGGCGCTATATAAATCTTTGTAATGAATGAATGAATGAATACTGTGAAATGTTTTGCCAACTTATTAATTTAATGCAATTAGGGTTGTTAATATCGTTTTTTCGGCAAACCGATTATCGGTTTTACAAATCCGATTTTAAACCGATTATCGTTTTTTTATTGGCCTTCACAGAAAAGTTTATATATTATCATATAATGCAAGTTACTGGAAACCGATAATCGCTGCTTACCGTAACGTGAAGACTCCTCTTTATATATAAGAGGCAATAATACGTCGCTGTGGGGTTCTACTATTACCTCGTTGGCTGTGGAAGAGTCCGCTTTATATATAATAGGCCATAATACGTCGCTATGGGGGTTCTACTATTACCTCGTTGGCTGTGGAAGGCTCCGCTTTATATATGAGAAGCAGAATTCGATAATCGTTTTGTCAATAATGAAAACCGATAATCATTTTCGAAACCGATAATCGGATTTCCTGATTATCGTTTAACATCCCTAAATGCAATTCAGTGTTGTTACTCGATTCACTAAACACTGTTATGTATACAGACGTTTTGATGATGTTAACAGATTGGTAGATTTTATATTTTTGAGTTCAATGTTGATTTAGTGTGCCACAATGTTCAGCCGTTTGGATAATGGCAAAAAGATGGAGTTCATTGGGATGGCAAAAGCTGCCAGGGAAGAACGTGCTTGTGATAAGCGCCGGGATCAGGCAGCGGTCACTATACAGGTGAGCAAAGGGTGCTATGTTGCAGTTAGTGGTTATATTTATGTATGAAGTCTTTATGAGTATATTGTAATTGTAGTAATTGTAATTGTAATTACACACATATAGTCCAGATACTTAACTAGCCGGCAGTCACAAGTAAAGCTTGAAAGTAGTCTTAACGCACGCTATGTGGTACGACTATACCAAGCAAATCAAGTTCACATAACTGTAATGGTAGGTCTGCATGGATGAAGAGTGTCCACAGGCAATGCCAAGACCAGTAAATAGCAGTGACATTACCAAAATTGAGTTCTAAGTAAAGTGTGTAACCATCATCATTACACTGAGGCATAAGACTTATACTCGATGATATCTTGGATATGTGGATCACAGCTTGATGGTGCAGATATGCAGTGAAGTGAAGTAAGACTGCACTTGATTTCCTTAGATGGAATACTGAGTTACATGGCTCACTCTATCTGTCTTCTGTCTTTTTGGACTTTTTGTATGAGTAGGTACCGACACATGTTGACAGGTGATAAAAGGGTGTCTTGTTGAATTGCAGTCATCTTTAAAAATGTTGCTTTTGCCTTTTGCTGATTACCCCATGTCATCTTCAAGTGTTGTGATCTTGTAGTTTTAACCTACAAGAACCTGGTTTCAGATAGTTGTGGGATCATATGCATTTTGTCACTGTGCCTCCTAAATTTATTATATTTATTGAATAAAAAATGTCATTTAATGATGACTTAGCATTAATACCAGTAACAGAAATATCTGTGCTAAAATTGTATTTATAATTATACGATACATAGATTAAACATATCTCATTGATTAAAAGACATCCTTCTGATTATTACCAGAATACCAGGTATTGGTTAGAAATTGTACAAATGACATAAATTACTGTCTTGAGTTTCAGTCATTGATTATTTTTGCAGGCACTGATCAGACGCTATCTTGTCAGATGCAGCCTCAACAAGAAAATCAGGCAAAAATTGTTTTGTTTTAAATCAGAATTATTATCATTAACAATATTCTAGTTTAGCTGTGGCTGCTGTATAACCAACAATGAGATCAACAACAAAAAACCAAAAGCATGACTTGTGCATTTATTTCTACTGCAGATGAACTTTGTCTTGTTGGACTATTCAGTTATTGAGTTTTAGCAAGGACTGCCTTTTTGAGAGGATCTTACAAGGTTCTAGAAAAATGTTTTGTTACAGTTAAAATTGCAAGATCTTCATCTGCACCATTTTAATCCTATAAACTAGAGAGCAGTTTGAGTGTAGCTTTGAGGGTTTTAAGAGATGTTTTTATAAATACTATATAGACAGTTCAGATAATTACAATTAGGGCTGTCAAAATGTTGGAAAAACGTGGCCCGGGTACCCGAGCTCATTTTCAACGGGGGCCCGAAGGCCCGTCAGTCCGTCATTGGTAAAACGCTTGAGGAAAGCCAAAAATAGTTGAGTCACAGTATAACGAAGTTACAATATTTGATTTAATTAATTACATTGAAAGACCTGTGGCGTGTGTCTAACGGCGATTTTCGGTACTAATACTTCGATCACGGTCCACTTAGTTCGTCGCCTCGTATCGCCGATCGACGGGAAAGCGTGGGATAGAAATTGTCGCTTCGATTACATCCGTCGTCCCAAAAGCTACAAATAGCACGGTTTTCGTCTCTTTTCTCACGCTTTGCTCGACGAGAAAAAGGTCTGTCGCCGATACAGGGTATACTGCGAAGGCGGCAGATTTGAAGAGGGGCACAAGGCTCTAGCAGCACATGATGCACAGGTCTGTAATAGCAGTAATACCTCAGCGCGCTGCAACGCTTGGCTGGTCTTAGTATAGCCAGCTGACAAGTAAACAGGTACGGGTGCCAAGTTGCCAACTACCCCCGCGCCGATGACTAATACACCACTGTAGCTGATCAACACATCTTCAAATCCACAGCGTTTTAGGCGACAGAAAGTCTGTATTTAAGCTTTTAAAATTTACTTAAAATAATATGCTGATTCGGACGGGTTTTCGGGCCTTGATTTAAGGGCCCGGGCCGGGCCCTTCGAACGGGGGTCCGGGGGCCCGTTGACAGCCCTAATTACAATCTTGTTGTTTTCAAGTTCAGATGGAAATGGTCTGTACAAGGAATTGTAGGTTTAAATTATCTCAGTGTTCTGTCATTGTAGGGAAGAGGTTGATGCTCTTCTGTGTATACCAACCGAACCAGATGCTGAATATAAGCCTTCATTTCGACCTGGTTAGTTGAATTTTAATTCATTAAACCATATACTTAACTCAGATAAACGTTGGTTGTAACAGCTGCACACATTGAGTGATTTAATTTTGAAATGAATCTTCCATTTTCTGGATGTTTTGTCATTTAATACACATAAACCAGATGGTTGTGGTACTGAAGCAGTTAAAGGATAGCAAAGTTTACATATTGTGTAACTCATGCATGTCATTTGTTTAAATCTTTGTCTTTCTGAAACTTTAAATTTGGAAGGCTGCTATGCAAAATTTGAGAAGTTGTAAAAATGATTTTGCCTATATTATGGTTTAGACCAGTGGTTCCCAAGCTCTTTTGATGGAGGGCAAAGTCTTACTTTTAAAAGATATCATGGCGGGCCACAGAGATCTGAGGAGCCGCCCTCAGTTGCAGTGGCGTAACTAGGGGTTCGCGCGCCCGGGGCAAGAATTTCCTAACAAAAATTTTTTCTTACTTGATGCCAACTTTTTTTTTTGACTTTTTCGTTTTTTTCATGAACAAATTGTCAGAAGCCTCATTTTGTGCCCCCCCACTCTCCTGCGCCCCATGCAAAACTCATGTATAATAGTTACTTTTTTTCCACTATTTCTTTAACAAAAAAATTGTCAGAAGCCTAAATCAAGAAAACAAGGTAATTTAATTTTTTCAAAATTTGTGAGTGACTGTCGCGGGCCACATTCAAAGGATTGGCGGGCCACTTTTGGCCCGCGGGCCACGGTTTGGGAACCACTGGTTTAGACATAGACCCGTAGTACCTGCATGTGTGGAAATGAAGTTCAACAGAGGGTCTGATAATGTGCACAAGGTCTGGTTTGAGTAACTGCATGAAAAGCCTTAAATTTTGAAGTTATAAAATGCCATTGGTTTCATAGCTGCCAACTAATAATTATGTAATCCTAGGTAGCCAATAGCCACATTTTAGAGCCTTTCTAAAGTACTATATGTGTTCATAGCTAGCTGTTGAACAGATGGAAAATGACATGGTTCACGATAAGTCATTTGGACTGCAGATTACATGTGTGCAGTGGTTGATTGATCCAGGTAAAGGGACTACTGCACAGAGAAGTATGATGTGAATGTGTTTATGGGTAGAAGTAAAAGAACAACTGTATGCAGACCTGAACAGTAAGGACCTGAGGAGCTTGCCTAACCAGATAAACCTTGAATCTAATTATTGTCTTGAAAGGAAGCGAGTGCAGCATATTTTACATGTTTTTTAGAATGTGAGAAAAATTAGGACAGAGTTTTGTCATTTGTTATTTCATTCTTCTTTTTTATTTGAATGCTTTCTGTCAGCTGCTGAAGTCTTTCACATTGTCCAGAAGTTCTTTATGGTCATAAAGGATGTCGAGGACATGCAGGTGTGTTCCCTGAATTTGTTTTCTATTTTTATTACCAATATCGTGGTTTGTGGCTATCATGAAATTTGTTAATGTTAAGAAAGATACTGTTGTATGTGAGCTTTAATTGCAATTGGTAGTTTAGAGTAATTTTCAAAAGGCTTTGTACCAAAGTAATGAGGTGAGGCAATTCATCCAAATGTAATTAAAGTGATAAGTATAAATCAGTAATCTAAGTTGCTTCACATGCTTTTCTCTTCATGTATAAACTTTGCTTCAGGTGAAAAATCGTTTGTTGCTAAATGTATTTTGTTAAAGCTGTTAATATAAATTCTACTGGAAGCTAAGACCAAAGTACCAAGAAGCATGCACTTACTTTCTGGAAATGGACAGACGTAAAGTATATGTAAAGATGCAGTTTAAAGCAATCTGATTTCTAGTGACAATGAACACTTCTGAACACTGAATATTTTGACGATGGTTACTTTTTGTCTTTTCATGCTTGCATTGCAGAGATTTGAGTACCTTTGTCGCTATGTACTGGCCACAATGAATTCTGAAACCTTGAACAAGGTTTGTAATTCTTCTATAATTTAAAAAATGTTGTTCAGAAGTAATTAGAAGATTTTCATATGATTTAGTGATTGATAAATGTTGTGCTAGTAAATGAGTAGAAATGAGTTCTGAACACGTGAATTAAGTTTTTAATGATGTTCAGAAGTAATTCAAAGATTTTCATATGATTTAGTAATTGATAACTTTTTTATGCTAGTGAATGAGTAAGTTCTCAACACGTGAATTCTTCACATAATGTTTGGACACTGAAGAAATAAATGGTTTGCTAGTGATACTGAAAGAAACACTTCTGGTAGAAACATTACTAATATACTATTTGCAAGTCGTCACGGATCCCATAGCCTGTGTGAAGATACCTCTGTAAGTAGCTTACTTTTAGGCAAGAAATTACTTTGTAGTTTGAAGCTTTAGCTTATGTTAAGAGAAGATGATTTTGACTTGTCTTTAGTGTTGGATTTCTTATATGTCTCTTTTTTGTTTACTACAGAATGTTTACGTGTCAGTTATTCTGTCAAAAGATTTGGTTGTTCTTTGGATAAATCAAGTGAAGCAACTGCTCTGGCAGAATTGTCTCTACCTCAAAATTCTAAAGGTATGATCTTAACTAAGGTGGTTTCTTTAATCCTTTGAATCAGAAATGGAAATTTTACCCAAAAAACTGATAAACCAGCTTCATCATTTACCATCATTTTCCAATGGGCTTTTTATTAGTGCTCACACGGGAGCCATCACCTATACATTTCGATGCAAATATATTACACCGTGTCTCAAAATAAACTGTGCTAAATTGTTTCTGTCAGAACTTCGTCAACTTTGCACCAATTTTAATAATTTTTGGTAGGTGGATGGCAAAATGGCTGAAATTTCATGCTATACATAAATTTTCCACCTCACCTGACTCATATCACCGCACTACCTTGTTAAACACAGATGTACGAATTTTGTATATAACGCTTACATTTTATTACATGCAACAAACTATCTGACGACTTAATTAGCACGCAGTAAAGTAAAATATGGTTTACTTAGCAGAGTTTTTAATTGTTATGACAGATCTGCTTAAAAGTGTTAGAATTGGTGCTTACACGGACACAAACGCTTAGACGGCGACGCCACTGGCTGATAGCAGCATCAACGATAGACTGGTCAAAGCGCGCCTACTCGTCGATCAAACGCGTTTTGAGTTCGTCGGCGTTGGCTATTCTCTTTCTCCTGCAGCACACTCCATATGCTATAGTCGACTGGGTTAAGATCCGGAGAATTCGGTCCGCTTTGACCAGTCGATCGTTGATGCTGCTATCAGCCAGTGGCGTCGCCGTCTAAGCGTTTGTGTCCGTGTAAGCACCAATTCTAACACTTTTAAGCAGATCTGTCATAACAATTAAAAACTCTGCTAAGTAAACCATATTTTACTTTACTGCGTGCTAATTAAGTCGTCAGATAGTTTGTTGCATGTAGGGCTAATAAAATGTAAGCGTTATATACAAAATTGGCACATCTGTGTTTAACAAGGTAGTGCGGTGATATGAGTCAGGTGAGGTGGGAAATTTATGTATAGCATGAAATTTCAGCCATTTTGCCATCTACCTACCAAAAATTATTAAAATTGGTGGAAATTTGACGAAGTTCTGACAGAAACAATTTAGCACAGTTTATTTTGAGACACGGTGTATATAGACATGTTGCTGTGGCTATCTATGGGTTGTATGAATAACAGCAAAAGTCACATGCATAATTCATTGTATTAATAAGTATTTGTTGATTGTGTTTTCTTGTTATTGACTAGTTGCTGATGATGTATCTTTGCTTCTTGCACATAATTATAGTTTGCTGGTTGACAAGTATGTATGGTGGAAACTCTTAAAATCTGTTTACAATGTTGCTTAGCTTTGTGAGGTACTTTGATTGTCTGATTTGTGTAACATAGCCAGAAAACCAGCGTGATCTCAAGATGATCACATGTCTTCTACATCTGTTAGTCACGTTCACAAGCACTCAGTCGTGGAGATTTCTTTCAGCAAAAAATGGTTTGTTAAGCAACTTTTGAAACTTCTTGTCTGTAATTGTTATTACTATCAAGGCTAATGACAGACTGCTTGGTACAACAGATATGATACAGGCAGGCACAGTGAAGTTAAGCAACGTTGAGTGCGGTTAGTAATTGGATGGGTGACTGTTCATAGAATACCAGCCATCAATCCTTCTGTTGTAAGCAAACAAATACCTGTGCAAATTGTGAATTTAAGGCTTACTGTTCTAGGATGGCTTTGACTGTGTTTTTGATTGAGTCTGGTAATTTACCTTTTCATAATTACAGTCATCATCATCATCGTCATTATCATCATCATTATTATTGCTTTACTGATTTTGTGTCATCATTTTTTTAGCCTAGACTATAAAAGACTGATTTGACCTGTAACCTGTCATATATGAGTGAAAGGTAGGGATTGAGTGAATGAGTTGCAAATTTTGTGACTATGAGAAAGAAGTAGAGGGCAGAGTCATCCAGTCATAACTTTCAGCAATTTTCTAAATGCAGGAAGATGAATACTTGTATATTGGGCTGGATTTTAACTTGCTTTTTTCATCTAATGTCAACAGGTGAGTCCCTAAAACCGGGAATGAATCAGCTGTGTAAAAATCTTATGGGACATCTTAATACCAAGGGCTTTTATCCTATTCTTCAGGTAAGTCCAGTGCCCCACTGAAGCTGATAGTTCATTTTGAAAATGCATTACTGTGAATGCTAAACTTTTGTGCAAGACTATGAGCATGTTTGTAATTAATTGTAATTAGTAACTTCTATTGCACCAATGTCTAATGTAATGTAATTATTAGTCATTTATATAGTGCCGCTCACAGCCGTGGCCATTCAGTAGCGCTCCAAATGCACAAGTTTAATGCACAAGGTATCAACTGATGGCACACGGTCGCACACCAAATCCAAGTTGTAATCAGGTCAATAGCCACAAGATCAGTCTGTAAGACAGAGAGGCAGCCTATGGTGGATAAGCAGTTTGAAAGACGTTAGTTTTAAGTTGAGAACAAAATGACATAAGCAACTGAGCAGAGCTGACAGACACAGGGAGAGAGTTCCAAAAAGTAGGTCCACTAACTGAAAAAGCATGTTCACCAAGAACAGTTCTTGAGTTAGGTATGACCAGACAAAGATAATCAGATGATCTTGTTGAGTAATGATAAGTGTAAGGAATAAGGACTTAATTTAAGTATTGTGGTTGGCCAGAGTTCAAAGTTTTATAAACTGAGCCGCAATTTAAAATTAATTCTTGCTGCTGTCATCATGAAGCCAATGCAAAGATATATAAGCACAGGGGTTAATATGTTCATATTTGGATGTATTAGTTGTGGCTCCCGCCAAAGCGTTCTGAACTCTGTGCAGTTTCAGCATGTTTAACTTATTGATACCAGTAAGTGGCGAGTTATGGTAATCTAGGCGACTGGAAACCAATGAATTTGCCAAAGATATCCTTAAAGACACATGATGTGTAATTCTGCGTATGTCACGAATGAACATATATGATGACTGCCAGTGAGAGACATCGTAGAATTTAATACAACGCTAAATGTTTACTGCACTCTACAATGACTGCTAATAATATTAAAAAAGTGTTATTCTTATGTATGTCTTGTGTAATTCCAGTATCTAATGACAGGAATCAGTCTATGGCACTAAACAGCTATGCATTAAGGACTTCAACAAAGTTTATTATGGGACACTGCACAGTAACCAGAGACTCAAACCCATGCACTCCGTGTTACACAAGGACTGCTGAACTCATCTGCTTGTATGTCGGCGTATATAGCTTGTCGTATTATGCAATGAAAAAGTAAAGAAACTTCTTTTGCAACATATCCAGTCGAAATAATACAATGTTGTAAAACAGAATGACTTGCATCAATTCACGTTGAAGTGGAAGGTCGAAAGTCTGCAGAGAAACTGTTGTTGTTGCTTAATGTTTTCGTATTTAGGTCCTTCTGATCAGAGGAATATGCAAGACGAGACCATGCTTCAAGCCAACCACTCTGACAGCCATTGTTACAGTTGCAATTAGGTAACTGTTAGCTTTCAAGTCAAATTTATACAGAATTTACAAAGTAATAATATAGTCGATTTATTGTATGGATGCATGTATCTTAAGACCCTCTCAAAGGCACTGAAATATGCCAGTTCAACAGATCTTAAGCCTAAAACAGATCTGAGGATCTAAAAAGGTATGGCTCTCTTGAGCATTCTGCGGCAGAATAGCACATGGTCCAATGCACAAGAAAGCCTGATGTGTTCTCATCATCATGTGGTTGCACAAAACCAGCAAGTCCTTTTAGGCATTGAAAAGGTGAGTAGATAACATGACTGGGTGGAGACATGAACTTGGAGCTATATGATGTGTTAGTAATAAGTACTACATTTTTTAGGCTTCATAAATTTATTGGTAGTAATGGATATAATAGATACAAGTTTGATTTCAGAAGCATCTGAAAGTGACCTGATGGAAACAGTTGTTATTTTGCATTGATGATGTTGAGTATTAACATGACACATTCAATGGAAACACAGGATAAGTAATTCTAATTATCTTGCACTCCACTGTTTATAAGAAAATAGAATCTAGTTAGTGTTGCTTGTGATTAAGTGAAACCCGCATTATGCATCACATCATAAATATCCATCCATCCATCCATCCATCCATCCATCTATTTATCTATCCATCTATCTATCTATCTATCATCTGCCTATCCACAATTCAAATCTAGAGCATTTAGGTGTAAATCGTTTTTACCATAGTTTTTGGCAGAATTTATAAAGAAAACTTAATAGATGTTTAGACAATACTGCATTGATGATATATGACTTTGTTTTATTGTAGACCGTTGATAGCGGCTGATTTATCTGATAATCTTCTGACGGTGTTTTTACTCAACATCCTATCAGTTCCTGCACTGATTTATTGCATCCGAACGATGTCGCCTGACGTATGTTTCTGGTTCATTGATTGGTTTTGCATTATAATTTTGGTTACTTGGCCAGATTTACTGTTCAAGTTTATCGGTCCCTGTACGTCGTGGCAAGCTGGTGTCAGAAGACTGCTTCAGTCAAAACTTCAGTCGAAGGTCAACTTTGCTCTGGATTAGGCCTTAGACTAAGTCAAAAATTGACCGATGTATTTATCAAGACGTTTAATGTAGTGTCTTTTAAGTATGTTTGGAATGTGGAAGCATTTTGAGGTAAATGAGTGTTACAGTGGCAGTTCATGCAACCTTGAGCTATATGAGTTGCATCAGCTTTACAATTGTTTGCTTAATTATTTGCACTTGTCCTATTGATAGAGTTATGTTCTTAAGAAGATTCCTGTAGGGACTTTATTGATTCGAATGCTTTCGCTTTAGATTCGTGTATCCTGCTTTTCAGTCTATTTTGCTTTGTTGTGGAAGTAATTGTGTGTTTATGTCTGAGTTTCTGTGAAATTTTGTCTTTGTTGCACAGTGCTTGATACAGATGATGACTCATCGGGTCTTTAAGAAAAGTCTTGTCCTTCTGAGCAACAATCAAATCACAAAGATCGTTTTCAACACACTTGAAGGCAACTATGCCCTCTGTCTTATGGGTAAGCATGAATTTTAAATGTCTTATGGGTAAGCATGAATTTTAAGATCCAGGTTGACTGATTCTTACCTTTGTCCCTAATGTGTAAACCAGTGCTCAAGTCCTTTCCCTGCAATGGTGTCACTGGCCTGTACTCTGGAGGTAGGACTAATGCAATTCCTTGCTGAACAGTTAGTAAATGTCTAAACTATCTGTTGTGTAGAGTTTTTATACCTTTGACTATAAAAGAAACTCCAAATTTTGAGCATATGCTGGTAACTCAGGTCATTTGTCAACATTATAAACTGGCTTAATAAGTAAGATCGTTTTGCATTCTGGTCAGCCTTGCTACCTTGGCTAAGTCCAGAGGCATCAGTTCTTACTCATTTCTTTGATTGCCTGATTCTGATCACAAACTAACACTGTCAACCATACAAGCCTAAATGCATTTTAGTTTCCTGAGGATCCCGTCTATTAACTGACAGTGTTTTATTATGTATATTAGCGGGATCGCCTATAGGGTTTCTGCGCTGGTCTGGCACTGCATGGAGGGTATCGCTCCCCTATACCTGCGGGAACTCTGCTGCTCCACCTCTGGTGTCCAGCGGCGATCTGCTCTCCGATCAGCTAATCAAGCCGAACTCTTAGTCCTTCGCTCGCGGACTACCATAAAGCAGCGGCGCTCTTTTTCGGTCACTGGCCCTAGGACCTGGAATGGGCTTCCAGTTGCACTCCGCCTAGGGAGTGCAACAGCGCCAGACCTAGGGGTCACACCACTACGTTCTTTGTAAATCTCAAGACTGTCTTGTTTAGCCGTGGTTGGACTGGGAGCGCTTCTGAGTAGATTACCTTGAAGGGGCGTTATATAAAAATTCCTTAATAATAGTAATAATAATAGCCTGAGGGATTCTTTCTACCTCGGGCGGAAAAAAAATAATAATAATTAAACAAATGTTTATAATGAGGGCCTCTGAGTTCAGTGGCTGAATGTAAATATCTGAATTGAATGTCTGATTATATTGTAGCTAATCTCATCCAGTTAGGAAATTCAGAAATGGAGGTAACCATGTATATATACCTTTAAGATTTTGTGTAATTCTAATATATTAGTTCATCTTTGAAGCTGTGAGCTGATATCTGTCATTATCTGTACTAAAACAATTATTATTAATATATCATTATTGCTTATTATTTTTAATGCTGCTATCAGCATCCTGTGGACTAATATGAATTTTGTTATTTACTATATCGCTCAACGTGCAGTTGCACTGTTGTTCATGGTGCTACGTATTCGCAAACAAGGTGCTGACGCATGCCTTGACCCGTGATTCAGGAATTTGCTATGGGGCAATATATGGTAGAACTTTTGTAAATCAAAATATATAATATATATCTCAGTATTCATGTAACACCTTGACTCATCGTTTTGTGTCATGGACCTTGCGCTGTCATGGTTGTATTTATTCGTCTCTGGGTGTACCCAGGTGGTGGTTTTTGGTAGTACTTGGTCTGACTGTTCCGGTGTTCCCTGGTCTTACTTGGTCTCCCACAGGGTTCTGTCATAGAGCTGCTACTCTGTCTCATCTAAGACAGGTCTGTACTCCTTCTTCAGGGATTGCTGCTCATCAGTATAATGGCATTCAGGCATATGTCCATAGCCAAGTTGCTCAAATTTTAGTAGGTAAAAAAAATTCTTCGGACTTTGGAGGTGCTTCTTGCCTGGATGTTGTTCAATTAACCTCCAGTTGAACCCCTTGGAAACTCAGTTCATCTGGCTTAGTATCTATGGGCAGATCTCAAAAATAGATATGCCTTTGCTGCAGCATTGCTTCCCTTGTCTCTTGTTCTCCACAAGTTTGCATGATGATCTGGGTGCAACGTTAAACAGCAAGGTGCTGATATGGGTGCAACGTTAGACCAAGTATTGACCTCTGAGCACACAACGAGTATTTGCTGACCATGCTTTTACTACCTGCATCATGTCTGGACAGTACACCGGTCGCTTACAACTGACGCTGCCTCAACTCTGAAAACCATTCTGTGTGATTGTGGCCTTGTGTTGTCAGGTTGATAGCATCTCTGGGGAGTTTCACTTCACCAGTGCTATATAATTTTTTATTACAAATACGAATTTAACTTTGTAACTGAATGTAGTGATATCTGTTTTCAGGGTCTGGTTGAATCCACAGGACAGTTCATGGTATGTACTGAATTTCTTTCAAGTTTAGTTTAGTAGCCATTGACTGCCTTGTGCTGCTTGCTGCACTTGTATTTGATAGGTATGTTTCTTTCATCTTTATCTTTCTTAAAAGAAAACTTAGAAGTAAAACATATTTCTAATTAAACTCTATCACATTTATCCAGAAGTTGTGTCCTTTGTGGCCATTTAAGTATACATACTACAATTGTTATTTTTTTAAATCATGTTCATTCCTACATATTTAGTAGAAGTTCAGTTTTTTGTGCTTTAAATTGTCTGTCAAAGTAAATTCTTTGAGTTGATTGATAGTGTTACATGTTTCTGTTGGAGGTTTGTCTATGTATTTTGTTTGAAACATTGCAGTCAGTTGTTTCTCAGTTGCTCGGCTACTGCCAACAATATGTTCAGAGCAAGCGATCCAATCTGACGCACTGGCATCCTGTCCTTGGATGGTTTGCTCAGAAATCCGATTCCAGGTAGATGGTCATTTGACATATTTGAGTGTATTAGAAAATAAAATGCTGTGGTTAATAGTTTTTGATGATTTTTAAATGTGATCGATAGATTCATTACCTATGTGCATTCATACGCAGTTGCTGGTCTCTCCATCTGGAACTCTCTACCTTTGCATGTTTGCAACTCTACTACAAAGACTATCTTTACTTCTAAGCTGAAAACTTAACTCTTCCAGTCCTTCCAAACTTTGTAAGGTGGGCATTACCAAATTACAGTTATCATATATCTGCTCTGTGATTCTTTGACATTGATGTATCACCAGACTTGACAATGAACAAACCCTTAAAGGATAAGAAAAGACAATATTGTTGTCCAAACAACTGCATTGTTGAGGTAGTTAGAGAAGAATATGACCTTGTTATCTGGGCCTTCATGTAGATCGGGGGAAGATCCAGGACAGAACTACATCATCAACTCTGCTATACTGACAAGAAAGATGTGGTTCCTTTAAGCGTGCACTTCTTCCTTTTGAATGTTATATATGGCCAGCAATTTACAAGTAGTCGTAGTCTGATCTCTTGAAACTGAGTCTTTCCATTTAGAGTTATCTTTGTATGTGCCCATGATTTGTGATATGTGTGATCAAGTGATGGATTTTTGTGATAGGTGTACTCACTGTACTGGTAGCAAGCTTAGTTGGCTGTGTTTGCTGATAATGACGTATGTGATTTTCAGCTTGAACGAGGCGATGCCTCTCGTGACGACCCAGTTGAATGAACTGTGGAGCATGAAGATGATTAATCTTCTGTTTGAGCCACTCTTCTGCTACACGTCCACCGTCGACAGTTGCGATGCGACTGGCAGAGCCCAGTCAATTTCTCCATCCACAAAAAGTACG
>JACEVL010000021.1:2570564-2709398 GCA_020284085.1 Aporrectodea caliginosa | reverse complement strand
GTTTCAGCATGTTTAACTTATTG
Organism: Aporrectodea caliginosa; assembly: GCA_020284085.1. Lineage (NCBI taxonomy): Eukaryota > Metazoa > Annelida > Clitellata > Crassiclitellata > Lumbricidae > Aporrectodea > Aporrectodea caliginosa. The sequence goes on along the minus strand of JACEVL010000021.1, from coordinate 2,709,375 downwards.
ATACCAGTAAGTGGCGAGTTATGGTAATCTAGGCGACTGGAAACCAATGAATTTGCCAAAGATATCCTTAAAGACGCATAATGCCTAATTCTGCATATGTCATGAATGAACATATATGATGACTGCCAGTGAGAGACATGGTAGAATTTAATACAACGCTAAATGTATACTGCAGTCTACAATGACTGCTAATAATATTAAAAAAGTTTTATTCTTATGTATGTCTTTATTTTAGGCAGGGTGTCCAGCACTCTTGAAAACAGGGAAATCAGGGAAAACTCAGGGAATTTCTTAACTCTGGAAAACTCAGGGAAAACTCAGGGAATTCCTCCAGCACTCAGGGAATTTGTTCAGATCAATTATTTAACGCATGTTTTGTCGTGATTTCGTTGTGCAAGAGATTCGGAGGTCTATGATTGTTTAGGAGCAGAATGTGAGTATAACATTGCCAAAGGTCTTGCTAAAACTTTTGACAGAGATAGCAGCGTTGCTCACTACAACATGTCCGGGTATGTTATTATTTAATTGTCTGTGCCTCTTAATATGGTTTCTCAAGAAAGAAGTAGTCGCTGGTGCAGACTCAATCTCAAAGTTGATGAAAGTAAAGGTGGATACAACAGAAAATTGGTGTTTGTACAATGTACAAGGATGTTGATCTTGTGTTGCAGCAAAGACTGAATTAACACATGGTGTCAGATTGCAAGAAACTTACATTCCATATGGATTGCATCCAGTTTCTGTCCGCAATGAGTGCAAAAATAGTGGTGGCAGTGTTGATGAACACAACTTTGCTTGTCTCGTTGAAAGTCTTTACAAGTCATGGAACATTCTCTCTACTAATATGGCGAAAGTGCAATATTCCGCACTTTGAAAATTAGCACAGACAGAGATGAATCCTTCATTTGGAAATTTCAGCACACCCACCTCCAGACTTTAATTCTACTTCAAGTATCTAGACAATTGAACTGAATATGCAGACATTTTGGTGGGTCATCAAATTGATTCCAGTGTTGTCACATGGCACAGTGAATGGTGACGTGCTGGTAGAAAATCTTCACGAAGCATCTCTAGTTGCTTAGCGAATGATTTTGATTCCATCAACAATGCTGGTGGTGTCATGGAAGTAGCTATTGGCAAACTAATGCTACAAACGACAATATGTACGTGGTACTAGGCCTCGATATGAAGATGTAACACCTGCAAGTAAAGCCGCAAAAGGTGAGAGATGATGCATAAATCTGCTTCGAAGAGGAAGCTAGCTGCTAAAATCAAAGATCTCAAAGCGAAGAAAGCCAAGCTGACTGGAGATGCAGGCAGTGCTGTGTTAAGCCTTGAGCATGAGATGAAGGAGCTAAAAACTGAACTAGTCTACATTGGGGCAAAATAGTTTCAATTAGGTGCATTCACAGTATGTATTATTCATTTGGGGGTTTATATAGCGCCTCTTCAAGGGGTCTACTCAGAGGTGCTCCCAACTCCAGCCATTGGTATTAAGTTTCTGACTTGCACTCTAGTGATTGCATTTGCATCTGTAAAGGTGCGTGAACATAGTAATGTTTCGATATTTTTGTTTTTACTAATTGATCTGAACTATTATGAGGAAAACAATATAAAAAAGGCAAGGAAAGGTGCGACTATAAGGGGAGGAGCCCGCTCAAAATTTGTTAACGTTTAATCTTTAGGCCAATATAATGAGGAAAGCGATTAAAATGTACTCTGGAAAATTCAAAAAATGACTCTGGAAAACCTGGAAAACTCAGGGAATTTTGAAATCATATTTCTGTGGCCACCCTGTCTAATGACAGGAATCAATCTATGGCACTAAACAGCTATGCATTAAGGACTTCAACAAGGTTTGTTATGGGACACTGCACAGTAACCAGAGACTCAAACCCATGCACTCCGTGTTACACAAGGACTGCTGAACCGATCTGCTTGTATGTCGGCGTATATAGCTTGTCGTATTATGCAATGAAAAAAGTTATGAAACTTCTTTTGCAACATATCCAGTCCAAATATACAATGTTGTAAAACAGAATGACTTGCATGAATTCACGTTGAAGTGGAAGGTCGAAAGTCTACAGAGAAACTGTTGTTGTTGTTGTTTAATGTTTTCGTATTTAGGTCCTTCTGATCAGAGGAATATGCAAGACGAGACCTTGCTTCAAGCCAACAACTCTGACAGCCATTGTTACAGTTGCAATTAGGTAACTGTTAACTTTCAAGTCAAATTTATACAGAATTTACAAAGTAATAATATAGTTGATTTATTGTATGGATGCATGCATCAGATGAGTGCCTCTTAAGACCCTCTCAAAGGCACTGAAATATGCCAGTTCAGCAGATCTGAAGCCTAAAACAGATCTAAAAAGGTATGGCTTTCTTGAGCATTCTGTGGTAGAATAGCACATGGTCCAATGCACAAGAAAGCCTGATGTGTTCTCATCATCATGTGGTTGCACAAGATCAGCAAGTCCTTTTAGGTATTGAATGAATGAATAGACAACATGACTGGGTGGAGACATGAACTTGGAGCTATATGATGTGTTAGTAATAAGTACTACTTTTTAGGCTTCATAAATTTATTGGTAGTAATGGATATAATTAGATACAAGTTTGATTTCAGAGGCATCTGAAAGTGACGTGATTGAAACAGTTGTTATTTTGCATTGATGATGTTGAGTACGTGGTGAGGGGTGGCAACAGTCAGTAGGGGAGTGCCTGCTGAGGCTATGCCATCAGTGGTGAAGGTCTTGGCTGAAGTACCACCTAGGGCGACTATGCGACAGGACTCAGCAGGAACCCTGAAAAAGCTGGCAAACGTGGGTGGCATCGCCACCTTTGATACCACAAGTGGATATCAGAGCCAGTCCTAAGCCTGGAACTCTCTTTAAGGGAGAAGTGCGGAAGGTCGAACGGATGGGTGCAGATACCCGTTCGTAAAGAAAAAATACTGAACGAAATCAATGCAAGCATTGGACTCCAATGGGCCTCGGCCCATGGATACAATGCTAGCGTTGGACACCTATGGGCCTTCGGCCCATGGATCCTGATGATGATGATGATGATGATGATGATGATGATGTTGAGTATTAAACATGACACATTCAATGGACTATAGGATAAGTAATTCTAATTATCTTGCACTCCACTGTTTATAAAAAATAGAATCTAGTTGGTGTTAGTGTTGCTTGTGATAAAGTGAAACCTGCATTATGCATCACATCATAAATACTTTACTAGAGCATTCAGGTGTAAATCGTTTTTACCATAGTTTTTTGCAGAATTTATAAAGAAAATTTAATAGATGTTTAGACAATTTACTGCATTGATGATATATGACTTTGTTTTATTGCAGACCGTTGATAGCGGCTGATTTATCTGATAATCTTCTGACGGTGTTTTTACTCAACATCCTATCAGTTCCTGCGCTGATTTATTGCATCCGTACGATGTCGCCTGACGTATGTTTCTGGTTCATTGATTGGTTTTGCATTATAATTTTGGTTACTTGGCCAGATTTACTGTTCAAGTTTATCGGTCCCTGTACCTTGTGGCAAGCTGGTGTCAGAAGACTGCATCAGTCAAAACTTCAGTCGAAGGTCAACTTTGCTCTGGATTAGGCCTTAGACTAAGTCAAAAATTGACCAATGTATTTATCAAGATGTTTAATGTAGTGTATTTTAAGTATGTTTGGAATGTGGAAGCGTTTTGAGGTAAATGAGTGTTACAGTGGCAGTTCATGCAACCTCGAGCTATCTATATGAGTTGCATCAGCTTTACAGTTGTTTGCTTAATTATTTGCACTTGTCCTATTGATAGAGTTATGTTCTTAAGAAGATGCCTATAATAGGAACTTTATTGATTTGGATGCTTTCGCTTTAGATTCGTGTATCCTGCTCTTCAGTCTGTTTTGTTTGTCGTGGAAGTAATTGTATGTTTATGTCTGAGTTTCTGTAGAGGTTTGTCTTTGTTTGCACAGTGCTTGATACAGATGATGACTCATCGGGTCTTTAAGAAAAGCCTTGTCCTTCTGAGCAACAATCAAATCACAAAGATCGTTTTCAACACACTTGAAGGCAACTATGCCCTCTGTCTTATGGGTAAGCATGAATTTTAAAAGCCCAATTCACTGATTCTTGCCTTGTCTCTAATTTGTAAGCCAGTGCTCAAGTCCTTTCCCTGCCATGGTGTCACTGGCCTGTACTCTGGAGGTAGGACTAATGCAATTCCTTGCTGAACAGTTAGTTAGTAAATGTCTAAACTAATGCTGTTGTGTAGAGTTTGTATACCTTTGACTATAAAAGAAACTCAAAATTTTGAGTATATGCTGGTACCTTAGGTCATTTGTCAACATTATATACTGGCTTAACAAGTAAGATCGTTTTGCATTCTGGTCAGCCTGCTACCTTGGCTAAGTCCAAAGGCATCAGTTCTTACTAATTTTTGTGTTTGCCTGATTCTGACCACAAACTAACAGCTGTCGACCATGCAAGCCTAAATGCATTTTAGTTTCCTGAGGATCCCGTCTTTTAACTGACAGTGTTTTATATGTATATTAGCGGCATTAAACAATTGTTTATAATGTGGGCATCGGAGTTCAGTGGTTCAATGTAACTATCTTAATTGGATGTCTGATTATATTGTAGCTAATCTCATCCAGTTAGGAAATTCAGAAATGGAGGTAACCATGCATATATACCTTTAAGATTTTGTGTAATTCTAATATTAGTTCATCTTTGGAGCTGTGGGCTGATATCTGTCATGATCTGTACTAAAACAATTATTATTTTATTAATATGTCATTATTGCCTTTTATTTGTAATGCCGCTATCAGCATCCTGCGGACTAATATGACTTTTGTTATTTATATGTATGCAGTGCTATGCATGGTACAGTCCCGTTTATGCACTGTTTGTGCACTATATCGCTCAACGTGCAGTTACACTGTTGTTCATGGTGCTACGTATTCGCACACAAGGTGCTGACGCATGCCTTAACCCGTGATTCAGGAATTTGCTATGGGGCAATATATGGTAGAACTTTTGTAAATCAAAATATATAATATATATCTCAGTATTCATGTAACACCTTGACTCATCATTTTGTGTCACGGGCCTTGCGCTGTCATGGTTGTATTTATTCCTCTCTGGGTGTACCCAGGTGGTGGTGTAATGGTAGTACTTGGTCTGACTGTTCCGTGATCTCACTTGATCTCCCATAGGGTTCTGTCATCTAAGACTGGTCTGTACCGCTTCTTTTTGGGGTTGCTGGTCATTAGTATAATGGCATTCAGGCATGTGTCTATAGCCAGGTTGCTGAGTCAATTTTTTAGTTAGAAAAATTCTCCAGTCTTTGAAGGTGCTTCCTGTCTGGATGTTGTTCAACTACCTCCAGTTGAACCCTTGGAAACCCAGTTCATCTGGCTTAGTACCTCTGGAGAGATCTCAAAAATAGATATACCTTTGCTGCAGCATTGCTTCCCTTGTCTCTTGTTCTCCACAAGTTTGCATGATGATCTGGGTGCAACATTAAACAGCAAGGTGCTGATCTAGGTGCAACATTAGACCAGGCATTGACCTCTGTGCACATGGTGAGTATTTGATGAGCATGCTTTTACCACCTACGTCTGTTCGAGGCAGTACACTGGTCACTTACAACTGAAGCTGCCACAACTCTGATGCAAGCGTTTGAAAACCATTCTGTGTGATTGTGACCTTGTGTTGTCAGGTTGAAAGCATCTCTGGTGAATTTCTCTTGAAGCAGTGCTATATCATTTTTTATAACAAATATGAATTTAACTTTGTAACTGAATGTAGTGATATCTGTTTTCAGGGTCTTGTCGAATCCACAGGGCAGTTTATGGTATGTACTGAGTTTCTTTCAAGTTAAGTTTAGTAGCCACTGGCTGGCTGTCTTGTGCTCCTTGCTGGACTTGTATTTGATAAGTATGTTTCTTTCCTCTTTATCTTTCTTAAAAGAAAACTTAGAAGTAAAACATATTTCTAATTAAACTCATCACATTATCCAGAAGTTGTGCCCTTTGTGGCCATTTAAGTATACATACTACAATTGTTATTTTTTTTTAAATCATGTTCATTCCTACATATTTAGTAGACGTTCAGTTTTTGTGCTTTAAAATTGTCAAAGTAAATTCTTTGAGTTGATAGATAGTGTTAGATGTTCCTATTGGAGATTTGTCTATGTGTTTTGTTTGAAACATTGCAGTCAGTTGTTTCTCAGCTACTTGGCTACTGCCAACAATATGTTCAGAGCAAGCGATCCAATCTGACGCATTGGCATCCTGTCCTTGGATGGTTTGCTCAGAAATCCGATTCCAGGTAGATGGTCATTTGACACATTTGAGTGTATTTGAAAATAAAATGCTGTGGTTAATAGGTTTTGATGTTTAATGATTTTAAAATTTATGTGAGTGTACATTAGATTCATTACCAATATGCATTCATTCACAGTTGCTGGTCCCTCCATCTGGAACTCTCTACCTCTGCATGTCCGCAACTCTCCTACAAAGACTTTACTTCTAGGCTGAGAACTGAACTCTTCCAATCTGTTTATAGCTCTTAGTGTTTGCCTGGCTTCAATTTGTCCTTCTGAACTTTGTACGGTGGGCATTACTAATTAATTTACAGTTGTTGTATATCTGCTCTGTGATTCTTTGAGATTGATGTAACCTGCCTTTCTGGACATGTCATGCCCTCTTAACTGAATGAAGGCTATCACCAGACTTGACAATGAACAAACCCTAAAAGGATAAGAAAAGACAATATTGTTGTCCAACAACTGCACTGTTGAGGTAGTTAGAGAAGAATATGACCTTGTTATCTCTGGCCTTCATTTAGATTAGAGGAAAATCCAGGATAGAACTACATCATTAGCACTGCTATGCTGGCAAGAAAGACACATTTCCTTTAATTGTGCACTTCTTGCTTTTGAATGTTATATATGGCCAGCAATTTACAAGTAGTGATAAGCTGATCTCTTGAAACTGAGTCTTTCCATTTAGAGTTACCTTTGTATGTGCCCATGATTTGTGATATGTGTACTGATAGCAAGCTTTAGTTGGCTGTGTTTGCTGATAATGATGTTTGTGATTTTCAGCCTGAATGAGGCGATGCCTCTCGTGACGACCCAGTTGAATGAACTGTGGAGCATGAAGATGATTAATCTTCTGTTTGAGCCACTCTTCTGCTACACGTCCACCGTCGACAGTTGCGATGCGACTGGCAGAGCCCAGTCAATTTCTCCATCCACAAAAAGTACGCTTGATTTTAGTGACTTAAATCTGATCAACTGAGCTGCTTTGTTATTGGAAGCTGACTACTATATGGTCCGGGATATATATATATCCGGTCGATTTCATCAGTTGGATTAGATTTGGTTCTTGATTGTTAGATGTTTCGATTGAAGTGCAAACGATTGAGGTGCTAATGTTAACTGTCCAGTAGTTGGGTTTGGATGTGTAGCAGTTATACAACACAAAAAAATTCAAATTATGTTTTCAGTTATACATTCTAGCAACTGAATACATTACATTCATAAAGTGTCACAATTTCTTGCTGTATTCTTTATGATTTCAGACTTTTTAAAAAAAGCATTTGATAAAGTTTCATCCCATCAAAATGCTGCCAAGTTAAAAGTTGACAACTCGACTGTTACAATGACATGTCAGGCTTGTGGCGTCTATCTCACAGCACTGCAGACTTTGGCACAGCTACGACTTGATATCATGGCTGGTATGTGAAGAGTATTGATGCACTTAAATTTCACTGAATGACCTCTATGACTTCAGTTTACTTGGCATTGCACTTTATTCTGATTGAAATTGCCGAGTTGATTTGATAAAATAATCTTTGCAGTAGGAATGATGGGTGAAAATATTTCTTGCTTCACTGTACCTATTTATTTTCTCATGCAGTTGTGAGCAGTGCAGAAGAGCTACATTGTTGTGAATAAAATATTTGTAAATAAGGTTATTGCTTGTGTTGACCTTTGTAGTTTGAGTTGTTAGCAATTTTTAGTTTTTTGTTCGGAATTCAGCTTCAAAGCTCCTAACAATATAAACACATCTTGCTCTGATCTGTTGTTCAGTTGTGCCTCAAGGTTTCAGTCCTTGGGCCTCACCATGTTTCGATCTGAATTTAGTGTATTGGTCAATTGCAAATGTTCGTAATGGTCCAGCAATATGCAATTTCTGCTGCAGATCCTTCTCCACAAAACTGAGCACTAAGTCTACTTGTCCTTTCTTCACATTTGTTTATGCTTTTAATGAACTTGCTATCAACCTAAAGTCAGAGGCCATTATTTTAACAAGCCATTAGCATGTGAAGTTTTCTCTCATACTAAGTGCTTTTAATAAATTAAGGATTTAAATAAATAAGTTTTTGGTCAAATGATGAGAAAGAACTTCAAAGTTCTTGTCTTGTTTCAGTTTGTGGGGTAATGCTCTTGTACTCCACTATGAAAATTCAAATGGAGGAGCCATGTGGTTGCCCTGTGTTTGCAGAGGTCTTCAAAGAGAGTACTAAATTAAGATAAATGTTACTTGTTGCATGTCTTACTATGCAGCAGTGTGAGATTGGATTTCTGCTGAAAGAGAAATACTTCAAATCCTGTGGAAAAATAGTGTACTGAGATAACAGCTGGTCAGATTGTAAGGTTTAGAGGAGGAGGAGGAGGATTATTCTAGAAGAGCTGACCAACCGGTGTAAAACTAAAAATGGCTTCTAGTAGGTTGGCAATTTCGTTAACTAGAAAGGTGATTCTGCAGTTTTCTTAACTTTTAAATGAGTTTTCAATCAATTGTTTACACCGATGTAATCTACAGGTCTGTGTTATCAAGACGTCCTGCTTCCTCGTCTTTGGATGCTTATCAGTCACCTTGGTCCACAATGTGGTCTCAAGATATTCCTTGAAGTCCTTGCTGGTAAAGAGAACGACATCAACCATCCGCTATTCAACCTTCTCCAGATGAGTTGTGACACGGCTTTGCACATTATCACGTAAATACAGTGGTGGAAATTAATTTTCTACTGTATGGGTGATACCTCAAAATATTTCATTTTGCCTGTTTTAATTCTCTTTATTATTCTCTGTATAATTAATAATAATAATATTAATGACGATTTATATGGTGCCATAACACAGCCATGCTGTTACAAGGGCGCCTCACAGTCAATTACTTTGAAGCATAAAGTGTATTTTTTCAGCATAGTCAACTGGTTTGAGTTTAAGTCAAGATAAGTTTAGGGCAAGAAAATGGCCAAGAATGGCTAACCATACCAAATGCCATTGTGCCAGGTTACTCAAGATACCTAGTATGTGGTTGAAGCGATTATTGTAGGGTTTATAGCTCTAAGTATATGTTAAGGACTTGTTCGGTGTTGATGAGTGGAGAAATATTGCTGTATGTGATTAGGATATTGGACGATGTGGAGATGTATGAACAGGAGCAGCCGTTTCCTCTTCAGATGCTCATCTCCATCAGTGGATTTCTCAACAGTTTCATCTTTCACAGCATCTGGGATGGTCACATTGGTCAGTCTCCTTTTACTCAGCATGGGTTGGTGGTTGGGTGGAGTAATGGAGAAACAAATTGATGGCAGGAAAGGTGGGCGGGCTAGTTGTCCAGGTGGGTGAGCGATTGGAGAGGCAGGTCTGCTCACTCATATACATGGATGGCAAAGTAGACGTGTTATTGGATGATCCAATTTTTATCGTAGACATTGATTAACTGATTGCTGCCAAGAGCTGTTTTAATTTGCATGGTTTAATTAAATCCTTGAGTGTAATGTACTAATGTTTTGACTGTTGAGCATGTAGATGTTAGTCAGAGGGTTTGAGGTGATAAAAAAAGTGATAGTGTTGTATCCTGGCTGTCATCATTCTGTTTTTTCTACGTGATGCCACTTTCTGTTCAGCATCGTCGGCCTTGAACACTCTTTGTGCCACCTTCTTGGACATGATGTTTGCCAGTGTTAGAGCTTTGTGTAAAAATTACGGCTGCATTTCGATTAATTTTTTTAATCGCGATTAATCGCGCGATTAAAAACATTAATCGCGCGATTAATCGCACATTTATTGCATTTTAAAGTTTCTTTTTAATGGTACAGAATTCAAATAATTCAATCAATATTCTAAATCAAGTATTTCAAATTCAAATAATACAAGTAGGGTGCAATTATAATACGACTTACTAGTGTTTGTGCTTCTGTTGTCAAAAGGACAACCCTAAAGAGATTAATATATATAAACCACTAGTCTAGGTCTACGACTGTCTCCTTAACACTTGAAACTGCAACAATTTAAAACTGCAAATGCAGCTATTTGCTCAAACAAACAAGTTTATCAACATTGTCAGTTGACAAGGATGCTCGCTTCTTGTTCAAAATGTTCCCGGACAGAGAGAACAATCGTTCGCAGGGAACAGTTGTGGCTGGAGAAGCGAGAAATTTCCTTGTTACAGTAGCTAGGACTTTGGGGGCACGTTTCTTTGATGTCAACAAAAGAATGAAAATAACATGGCGCCGGATGACTCACGCGAGTAGTGCTGGGTGATTCAACGGAAGTGGGCGATAACCCATAACCGATTATTTGAAAAGTACTGATTATAGATTTGAATTTTTAATTTGAGCATTTTTTATTTTAGACTTTTTAAACGGAGATTTTAACGCGTTATTTTTGCGTTAAAATAATTAATCGCAAATTTTTTTAATGCGTTAATCGCGGGCGTTAACGGCGATTAACGCGCAGCCCTAGTAAAAATGTATTCTGTAAGATTACTCCTTTTCATGAAGCATTGGTGCCAGATTCAGAATACTACTTAAGAGTTTTTCACTCATCAATTATATCACCTGAGTTTTTCATTGAAATATGTAAATTCTAATCAGTTCCTGTTCAGGTGAGACTTCTTAAGAGTTTTCAGTGTTGATGGATGAGTTAATTCAGTTAAAAAATTATTTAAAACAGAGTAAATTTTGTTTGTTTGGTATTTAGCCGTTCAGACAGCCACCAGTAACGAAGTCTTCAATTCAGCACATTCACTGCTCATCATGCTGTATGACAGGGACTGCAGACGACCATATGCACCGACCAACCATTGGCTGATAAAGTACGTACATAGCATAGTGACATCTAGAGAACTGAGGGATCATTTTCTACCTGAGACTTTAATGTGGTTGTCAAATTGTTTAGCTTATATGCTTTTAATTTTAGTGAAAAGTGAAGGATATTTAACACTGTGTTGGATCATTCTTCGCAACAAATTTAAAATCAGTTAGGAATAATTACTTATGTTTTATGTGCAAACTGATGTGATTACAATACATGTGCCTTCAGTGATTATTATTAAGAATTCTACAAATAAGAACAATAATTACAAAAATTAGACATAACTTATCCTTTAATGATAGAAATATGGTTAAGTGATGCCTAGCAATGTTTCCATTTGATATGGTAGTGTTAACATTGCTTCTTGACAATCAGCAACTGCCTTTTGCTTGGCTTTCGTATTGTTCATATAAACTACTGTTTTCGAGGCATTCAATTTCAGACAGAATTAGAAAATTGACTGGGTTTAACTTCATCTTTCTAAAAGTTCTTAAGTTACTTAGGCAAACAGTTCTAAGCTGTCTTGGGTGTTGGTTTAATGTTAATTAACCTTTTGTAATGTATTTTCAGAGATATCAAAACAAGCGTTTTCTTATCTGAACTGTCGCATAATAAGAAATCTGCTCGGTTTTTGTTGCAAAGAGTTCCTCACATCATTCCGCACTCAGAGGTCAGAAGTCTGTTTAGTACTAGATAACCATGCTGTGATGTCTTTTAGCAGCAAATCATTTAGTTGCCAATGTATTCTTTTTGACTTTTGTAGTCTAATTAACTGAAGTAGGTCATTGCTTTTATGAAATTTGCAAAGCAGAGGAAAAATAACTAGTTGTGTCATATGGTGAAGATGAACGTTTAGTATGTAACTATTTAGGAAAGAGTTGTATACCGGGTAGAACAAGATGAAATTGAAGAAGAGGTTAGTTTGGAGAGAAAGATACTTAGGTGGCATATGGAGTTGGCATTAATCAATTATTTATGTAATTCAAGTCAATATATCTGGAAGTTGTGGAAAGAGAAATTTGGAGAGTGAGAGGAGAATGCAAATGTTATTGTCAAACATTCTGGTGAGAAACTGGTATGCAATTTGTAACATTTTTTATTTGCAGAGAGTGGTCTTGTTTAGAAAAACTGTTCTGAAGGACAAGGAAGTCCTTGGAGTACTTGAATCAACCCGTGTGTCTCCACAGTCAACTCTTATTACAGTTCATCGCAGTCGACTTATTGAGGTAAACCTTTGTGCAGACAGTTAGATTGTTTTTTTGCTATTGAATCTTAATTGGGTTTTTACCTTTTTTCATGATTTTGTTTCAGCACTCGGGCATTTCTTGGGCTTTCCATCATTCAAACATGACTGAGTTTTTCCGGCATGTTAATCTTGTATATATTCTCTATTATATACCAACGTCTTTTATGGAGGTTACAATAATCAGCTGTGAATAAGTTTTTGCTGAGGGTAATTTTTTTAGTATTTTGGTATATTCTGCCAAAAACTGGCTGTGGTCCAATCATAAAAAAAATCCCAGCCTTTTAAAACTCAGCTTGCAGACTTTTGTAACTTGCTTTAGTTTCAGTGGAGTTATTAAATAATAGGCAAAAAAAAATTGCGATTTTATTGCAATTCTTTTAATGTAGTCAAATGTTTTACTTCAGAACTGTTTATGGTTTAGGATGGTTATCGACAACTGGCAGCTCTTTTGCCCAATGCCTTGAAAGGCATAATCCGAGTCAAATTTGTCAACGAACAGGTTCTAACTGTTACTACCTCATAAGCTTGTGTTTTACATCATTTTAAATAGAAGCTTCATAATTTGAAAAATGTATTAGTGTTTTTAAATTAAATTGCTAATTGATGTTTGTGGAAAATATGGCTGAAAGTTTCGATCTGATTCTTATGTTAGTGATTTGCTAAGTATATGACGTTGTACTTTTCCTTTTCGAATATAGTTTTCATTCTGCACTGACTTTGTTGCAGAAGAAATGTTTAGCTTTTTCTTTCGAATTTTGTTTAATATTTATATAAGAAGTCAACCTCATATTCCAAACCCTTTCAAAGATTGTAGCCACACTTGGTTATTATCAATGAGCTCAAACAGAGATGATACTTCAAGCATTCACTCCATAAAATGAATCGAAACCAAGATGATGAATTACGTTGGATCATTGTTTGCTTGGTAGGGACTTGATGAAGCTGGAATCGATCAGGATGGAGTGTTTAAGGAGTTCCTCGAGGAAACGATTAAACGTGTCTTTGATCCTTCACTGAATCTCTTCAGAGTAGGCATTTATTACTTTTCAACTTGACAGTTAGTTTTTACTAAATTATACACTTATGACCATGAATCTTCTTTCAAAGCTGTGTTGGATTACGTTTCATTTCAACGACTAATTATCAAGTCGTCGAACCCATAAGGTGATAAATGGGTGCATACCTGTTATTGCACTTGCACATCAGCCAAAACATACTTCAACCTTAGTACTAATGTTGATAGAGGCATCTAATAATTTAACACTAACCTTACCTTAATTTGTGTAGCTACAGTATAGTAAGCCGTGTTATGTAACATATACGAGTGCTTGAAACTGTTCGAAATGACTGGAATTGATTTTCAGGATTTTCGTTTTTAACTGAGATTTTAATTTTGGAGACGAGGGCTTGTATGCGATGAGTTACTGTTTATAGGCAACAGATGAACAAAAGCTGTATCCTTCTCCAACGTCATATCTGCAGGACAACCATCTAGCACTTTTCGACTTTGTTGGAAGGATGCTTGGAAAGGCAGTCTATGAGGTCAGTAGTGAGGAGCATTTGCCTGTTACGTTCTCTTCATCTGATTACAAGATATGGCTTGTCTTTGTGTTACTCATTAAACTTGATACTTTATTTTTATTTGTCCATATGGTTGGCTGAAGTGTGTTTCCCAATTCCCAGGCTAGGATTAAATTCTTCAGTGATGGGTGAATGTCACTTGTTCTACCGTGTTTAGAAAATCATATTATTTGGTCCTGTTTGGGCTCATTCATTTGAAGTATAATTAATTAGAGGCAGCTCTTCTTCAAAATGGTTGCGTGCATGTCTATCTTAAAATGTGGCCACTTACATCTTTTCCATACAGTATTTACTTATTTTTTTGTTTTTCACATTGTCTCCATCAGAACTAGTTCATTCTTCTGTGCCTTTTATAGTATCAGAGTTTTAAAGCTGCTAGATTTATCATTCTCTGAGAAACCGTTTTAGTGAGACAGGCACAAAAATGAAGATACATTTCACTTGACTGTAGAACTGGTCTGAGACATTACTAAGCTGCTAACTGTTGGTAAATCAGAAACCATTATTTGATATATATTTATTGGTACTACATGTAACATTCTGTAGCAGATGTTATTTTCACTTGGACAACTCGTTCTTTTCACCTTCTGTTGGTATGGACAAGTACTGGAAGGGAAAATATTCTGCCCTGTAATGTTATGGTTATTTGTTGATGATAGGGAATTGTGGTTGATGTGCCGTTTGCGTCTTTCTTCCTTTCACAACTTCTTGGTCACCGACATTCTGCCACGTACAGCTCCATGGATGAGCTGCCTTCGCTTGATCCAGAACTGTACAAAAGCCTGACTTACATTAAAGTATGTTTTAATGTTTTGGTTGTTCTTACAGAATTAAATTGTTTAGAAATGTTTTTCATCTTATTGTTAATTAGTACCTTGCTTGTGACCAGATTTACCTCACATTGTCTTTATGTGGTGGCAAGTGCAGTGAATTTAGCAATGCCGAGATTGGTAATGCAATGTAACAAATCATTCTCAGTGTTGAAAAGGTATTACATTTAACTGTGGCGGCTACATATTTATTTTTGAATTTTACCATGATCAGTTCTGTGAAAGCAAACACTTAAAATTACATGTATGGACACATTAGGCTATATGTAAAAGTGTAGATATTAGGAAGAAGTAGTAAAAAGAGATTAGAGGAAGTAAATCTGAATTTATCAGATAAATCAAGAAAAAGTGTACTGTTTAAACAAGACAATCAAATAAAATGAGAAGACTAAACATAATAGGTTCTGTATGTATGATTTTGTGCTGCAGCACTACAAAGGTGATGTTAGTGATCTTGACCTCACATTTTCATATGATGAAGATATTATGGGCAAATTAGTGACCCATGAGTTGATTCCAGGAGGCAGAGCGATTTCAGTGACAGATGAAAACAAGTAAGCATTACTTAGATTTCATATGTGTAGTCTTTTGCTAATCATTTTGTGAACTTAACATATACAAGCTATGTTGAGATCCTATCAAGTATTCTCTTTTGTATTTAGAAAGGTAACTGCTTCTTTGGTTTGAAGTCAACTGTTTAAAATTTAGATTGAAATTAAACCTCAAGATTAAAATGTCTGAATATGAAGGTAGAGGTTATGGGATGCAACTTCTTCCAGGAGTTTGGAAAGGAATAAAGTTTTGATTGATTGATTTTTTGATTGATTGACTCGTTTATTGACACATCAGTGCCAACATATAAGATATATAACAGAAGTATAACAGATATAATCTAACTGTAACTTAAGCACAACATTGATGCCGGTCAATAAGTCAGCTAAAAAGAGTCAAATAGACCCGCTAAGGACTCGGTTGGCTCATTTACAAAGTTAATACATGTAGACAATGCTAGCATTTTAGCTTTAACATAAAGAAATTTTGTGAAGCATTGAATTGATAGAATAGTAGAAGGTGTATAATAAGTGGTCAACAAGTAGCCAATCATGAGGCAAAATCAAGGAAGAGGCATTCCCATCGTTTTACTGCATGTGTGTACACTGATAGCATATATACTAACCAAAAGTTCTTTAATCTAAGCTTGAAATAATTGATGGTTACAGTATTTCTTAAATCTGAAAGAAAACAGATTTAATTTGGATGCTTTGAGATTCAAACATGGATTTTATAGTTTCCTCGACAAACCTTCATGCTCACATTCTGCTTTTTGGTTTATACATGTCTGTGGAAAATGTGTTAAGAAAAGCATTACACTGAGGTATTTGCAATGTTCTAGGATCAGTTATCTGCACTTGATGGCCCACTTCAAAATGCGAGTCCTTATAAAGGAACAGTCGAATGCCTTTATTCACGGCTTCAAGTCTATCATCAGCAGCGAATGGCTCGAAATGTTTTCAGCACCAGAGTTGCAGAAGCTGATCTCTGGTGACACAACGGACATTGACCTTGAAGACCTCAGGCAAGCGACTGTCCTTGTCAGACAGATAGCTGTTATTATGTTTGCACTTCTGAAGATGAAGGTGTTAAGTGACCTTACCCTTGCTGATATTCTGTTAAAAAACAGTTATTGAACTTAGATATTGTTCTTTCTCTTTATTTCCTGTTTTTATGTGAATGTTAGACTTGAATCAAGTTGCTTCATTTTGGAAGGAAATAATGCAGTGCACTGTTAGCTGTTGTTTATAATACACCTCATGTGTTGCAATAATCTATTGTTTAGCATTTTAGCGCCAATTCAGAGATTGGGACTTGGGAGCCCCAGTGGGCCAGAAAGCTATTTTAACATTTATGTTCTAGTAATGCCTTCTAACAAACTTGGCTGTAAAGTGAATATAGCGGCTGATGATGTGAAGATCAATGATGGTTTAATGCTGAACTTCCTGAAGGCCTGCAGTGTGAAATAAACATTTTGTTGCTTACCTTTCTATATACGTACCTTTTTTTATACACTTATTAAGTATTTGAAAAATATTTGGAGTCGAAACTCATCTTACAGAATCTTTTGCAGATATCATTAGATTCATTGGTGGACTATTGGCTCTTCATCTCATTGGTGAGGATACTTGTTCACTAATTTGGTGGGCATGAACCGTATGTGCTAGAACTGAATGCAATGTTAAGGGAATTGATATTTCTTGTGTATAGGAAGAACACACAGTACTATGGTGGATTTCATAATAGCCATCGTGTGATCAGCTGGTTGTGGGACGTACTCGAGAATGACTTTACACCTCATGAACGCAGCCTCTTTCTAAAGGTTATGATTTATTACCAATTTAGTTAGACAGCCGTTAGGAGCCAGGACTTGGGACTAGATTGTCTAGAATAGCTAGGCCAATAGGAGATAAGCTTTTGTAAAAAGGCATATCACACAAACTAGGTTCACTAATTTGGTGTGAATCTAGAGCTACAAAATCAGGTGAAAGCGATTGTTGAAAAGTTTTGCTGTATATGAAATATTACTGAAAGCAAAAGTTAATCTGCAGTAGGCTTAGACTTTATGAATAGTGCTAATCTCATTTTTGCTGTAACATATAAAAATGGTTTAAATAAGTTTAGTTATTAGGTATCTAGATAGATCTCATCTTTCATCACCTAGGGTGAAAATAAACATCAAATGTGTATTATAGTTATTAAATTACCGGTACTCGATTGCTTGCATGCACTTTCTAAAAATATTCTAACCATGGAAAGATCACATGATCCAGGAATGAGTGGAAATACACAGATTTGTGTATGAACTCCTAGTTTATTTAGCCTTTGTATTCCCAAGTCTTGCACTTATAGCATAGGCAAAATTTCATTCACGGACATGTGCTTACCTGGATTACCTGTTATGAGTTATTTCTGCTTATGTTGTTTAACACAGTCAGCATGGTCTTCATTAGAGAGATTGAAGTATGTGATAAGTTATGCAGTCACCAATGTGTGTAGGGACTAATATTAAATGGGGAATGAATATTGTTGTAGCAAAATATAGGCAAAGCATATACTGCAGTCAGAGGCACTGTAAGATGTATCAGTATTTTGATATTACAGTTTGTGACGAGTTGCTCGAAAGCACCGCTGCTTGGTTTTGCTCACCTTGAGCCACCATTCTCTATCCGATGCGTTGAAGTCAGTGACGACCAGGTGGGCAACATTTCCCAGTGCTCTTACTTTCTTCACTCTGTAAATTAAGCTAGACGGGGACTTAAGTCAAAGTCAGAAATCACATTAAATAAGTTGATATGACTTCATAATGTAATCAGCAATATTTCGTTAATCTTCATCTTTGTCTGCATGAACCTGAATTGCGTTGCCAAGGTA
The DNA here is from genome assembly GCA_020284085.1 of Aporrectodea caliginosa. Lineage (NCBI taxonomy): Eukaryota > Metazoa > Annelida > Clitellata > Crassiclitellata > Lumbricidae > Aporrectodea > Aporrectodea caliginosa. The sequence goes on along the minus strand of JACEVL010000021.1, from coordinate 2,691,165 downwards.
GAATATGTGCTGGTATTTATATTGTGTTGAATGTATGCGACACAGCAATGCATTATTATTATTAATTAGTAAGTTCTATTGCCTGTATCTAATGCACAAGGCTTCAACCGATGGCACATCAAAACCAAACCATAATCACATTAACATCCAGAAGGTCAGTTCATTAGACAGAGAGACAGCCTATGGTGTATAAGTAATTTGAAAGGTAAGTTTTAAGTTAAGAACGAAATGACATAAGCGACTGAGCAGAACGGACAGAAACAGGGACACCAAGAGCAGTTCTTGTTTTAGGTATGACAAGAGAAAGATAAATGAGATGAGTTTGTTGAACAATGGTAACACTTTAACGACGAGCCGTATTGGTTTCCCATTCGCTTTTAGTACACTCTCGTCATTAAAGTTTAAATATTGTGGTTGGCCAGAGTTCAGAGTTTTGTCAATTATGAGCTCCAATTTGAAACCAGTCCTATGCTGAACAGGAAGCCAATGCAAAGCATGGGTTATATGTTCATATTTCAATGTATTAGTTATTGCTCTATCCAAAGAGTTTTGAACTCTTCAACATGTTTGACTTATTGATACCAGTAAGAAGCGAGTTACAGTAATCTAGGCGACTTGAAACCATTGCATTTGCTATATACTGTATATCCTTTAAGACATGGCACATAACGCCGAATTGTATGTCACGAATGAACATTTATGACAACTTGTATGAAGAGTAGTACTCTGAATAATCGACCTCAAAGTGCACGTCCCTATGGCAGAAGGCACAGATCTTCAGACTATGCACATTTCACTATGTGAAATGTGCATGTCCATTGTGTTAAATTACCTCTGTTTCATTAGATTAACGTTAAATATGATAACTGACTAACTGCCGTCTAGGATACGGGCGACACAGTGGGCAGCGTCCTGAAAGGTTTCTTCAACATACGTAAACGTGATCCGGTTGGCAGACTTCCAACTTCGTCGACTTGCTTCAACCTTCTAAAGTTGCCAAATTATCAAAAGAAAAGCACACTTCGTGAGAAACTTCGCTACTCCATCACAAGCAACACTGGATTCGAACTATCATAGTTGCTGCTGCTCTAGTGACTGGTGGACTCCAGGTGCTTTCCTCATGTGCGTGTTATGGTGTCTCTTCATCTGTTGAAACTGTTAACAGTCCAGAGCACTTTATGAAAATCTTTTATATATAAATAAATTATTTATGTGCATGGAATGCTGAAGTGGTTGCATTCATGCCAATAACCATGCTTGGTTGAGATCTGCTATATGTTTCATTCTAAGATCAAACCTGGAGCAATACTTCAAGTTTAAATTAAATTCTTTAAAGTGTTTTTGCCATCAGAGGACACCTGGTATTAATGCTGTTTTAAAGAGTGCGTAAGATAATATGCCAATTTTTTTACCTGGATGTGTCGTTCTGCAAACAGATTTTCATAACTGAACTGTCCTAGGGTGAGGTTACTTTCCTCCCAATATGGTGATGTATATTGTGTCAACTATTTGTATTCTGTAATTTGCTGTTATGTATTTATACTCGTACAGCACTACATTTCTGATTAGCCACTTGGACTGCACCTTTAATGATCAACTATAGGTAACATTATCCGAGTTTTATGTGACACTTAATATGATTTTAGCAGGAATCTAACCATGCTACTTTAGCGCCATTGTGATAATGTCCAAGACATCCTTCAATGGTTGACTTCGTAATTGGAAAAGTGAGGTTGCAATCCGATACATCCGAGAAATCGGAAGCACGCTGTGGTAGATCTTATGCAAGTTTTTAAAGGAGATAAGGAATTTCAAAGATCTAGCCATTTGAACTACTGCACTAGATGTTAGGTAAATTATCTGTGGTATTAAGTGAAGCTCTAGAATCCGGTGTACGTTAGTGTTGACGAGTTCTTCACTTATTTTTTCAAATAAATGTACAGTTCTTCACTTATTTTTTCAAATAAATGTACAGTTCAGTTGGGCGGATTTGCTTTGTATGTGCTATTAGCGCCGTTGTATGACAATTGCAGTTATTCACTTATTTTTTCAAATAAATGTACAGTTCTTCACATTACATGTTACATTCTAAAGGCTACTTAAAATTACATAAAATAAAGCCTGCCCTGTTTTGAATGGAAGGTGTTTATTTTTGCTATCCATGAGAATAACCCTGCAAGAGTTGCACTACTTCCTGTCTGTCGCAGAGTATCCGTGCATGATTTCGTAAAAATGGCCCTTATTATATATCATTATACATATGTACCCTGTCCCATTATCTTTCGATCCATCGAACCCGATCCTCTGAGTTTATCCTGTTGGGCCTCTTCCGTCACTGCAGCTGGCTTTCCCAATAGCCTCCCAGAGCACCCCCACAATCGGCTTTCCTCTGTATCCATCCACGGGAGGGGGAAGGAACCGGGGACAGGTTTCTAGTGCCACCACGACATCACTTCAGCTGTTCTATGTGGACCATAGAACAGGTCGTCTACAGTCTAAGCGTTAAGACTTAACTGTATGGATTCTGTGTAGCATTACAAATACGTGTACATGCCGTGGACGGTGTTTCACCTGCTGTTCCTTATCTTGGACAAGAATTAATCAAACGCTTAATCAAACATCGGTTGTTCAGGTGGAAATTTGGAATGATAATATTAATACATGTACTGATGTTTTGTAGGAAATGTTCCTATAAAAATAATATAGGCTACAGACGACTTGTTTGAACATACGGTAAACCAAAACGCGTTTGCAGCATGTTTATTTAGGCCTATAATAAGCATTGTAAATACGTATAGGCCTAGGCCTATATGCCAAGGACGGAGGTTCACCTGTTGAGTTTTCACAAACACACACCACACAAACACTTAGGCCTACACAAACACTTACACACTTACACAAACACACACACACATGTAGGCTAGTTGATGCTAGGTTAAAGCAGATGATTTGCTCAACAGCCAATTGCCAAACGTTTGTACCATACTAACTTGCTTTAGACAAAAACATTTTTTATTTAGAACATCTGGTAGGCGTAGCCTATACGTTCTTACACATTATAATAAACAAATGTTTCCACCCAATGTTGCGATACTTAACGCACGCTTTAATAGGCCTACTACGAATTTCTATATAAGGCCATTTGCGTTTTAAACGATTTGGCTACCCCACATAAACTGACGTTTTATAAAAGTTTCCCGCAAACTTAATTTGGATAAACCACCTAATAGGCCTATGCTAACGTTAAAATAACTTAATCAAATTAAAACTACGTAGGGCCTACGTTATCGCTATTCGTTTCTCCTTTTTGCTTTTGCATGTATTGTATCAACGTAGGCCTATAGAGGCACTTGCAAAAAACTTGCTTAGTTGTCTTTTCTGATTGTCTTCCTGTGGTCATAGGCCTATAACAGGTATAAGTTGCTGACCTAGATTTTGGACTTCTATAGGCCTACCTGTATTTGTTCGTTCTGCTCAGTCGCTTACGTCATCAAGACTTACCTTATCCACCACAGGTTGCCTCTGTTTTACGGACTGATCTTCCAACCGGATATTGACCCCATTATAGGCCTAATCATTCGGCCTGGTTTTGGTGCGTCACCGGTTGAGCCTTGTGCATTTAATAGACACCGGCGCGATAGAAGTTACTAAGTAATCATGATAGGCTTGTTATATTGTTTTCGTCTATACACTTGCATTAATTTAAATTATATTTATTGCATTATTTCGTCTCTCCTCAGGGCAGGTTAATTTTGTAGTTTCTTGAACGCATGGAAATCTAGTGTCGACAACCTTCTTGGTGTGCACAGTGGCGCAAATGGGGGACAGAGGGGGACTGTCCCCTCCCAAAGTGTTGAGCCCTCTGCTCCCAAACTGCACAAATCCGGGCCCCAAAAATCTGTCCCCACCCCAAAGTTATGTGCGGATTTTCGCCTCTGTGTACAAACGCACAGCAACACCTGCATTGTGAGCAAAAGGTGTTGCCATCGCCCATCAGCATGGCAGCAATTCATAAGCCACAGAATGGATCATAAAATTATTTGAAACAACTTTGGTAGATTACAGATTTTTTCAAGCATGGTCAGTTTTTGCATAACTTAGGCTACTAAGTAGGCTAGGCCTATTAGCCTATACTGAACGATGCAACGTCTCACTCATAACATGTGGACGGCGCAGAGTCGCAGACTTGGAATTGTGTCGTTTACTAGTTTTCTGTGCGGCCCTTCCTTTCGTCCACAGCAGAATATTGATCGAATGGCTAGTGGAGACCACAGTGACTAGGCTACGCAAGTTTCTGGTTGGCATCGCAAGTGCCTGCTAACGGTTCCATAACATGGTCACTAAAGCCCAGTCTACCGATGTAGGACTCACGGGTTATAAGAATTAAGTGTTCAGGTCAGTAATGTATTTTGAACGAAAAATATCGAGCGCGGACGCCCCATCAACATTCTCTGAAAATTGTTTCCTTCAAAACCCGTCGGAAACGGCATACGACTACTACGAAAGGTTAAAGTAACGAGTGACTGCGGCACTGCTTAGCATTGGACTCGCCTTAGCGCTGACATCCCTGAGTTGCGAGAATGGACTCGTCATGTGAGAAGATAAATAACAATAGCACTGGGTGGAGTAAAAGATCATAAATTATGTTAATGAGCGCAGATAAGGCTAAGTCTCTGCGCTTTTGTAACCGTTATCTTTTGTGATACAAATTTTCGTTCTATATCGCGCAATTTATTTATACCTTCTGGACTTGATTTCTGTAGGTCTAACTATTACAGAGGCGTAGCTTATTTTCTTTACGAAATCCTGGCATCCCTTGATACTGAGAGTGGACTCGTCCACGGACCTTGGTCGACCCACGGCTTGGTCGACCCACCGGCGAACGCCGAGTGTTGGGTTGGCGTCTACGAATCGCTGCGTGAGAGAGACTACGGCATTTTTGATACTAAAGAAAAATCCAAACCAAACCGCTGGATAGGAGTGTGTAAATGCTCATCTTTAGATTCTGATGCTATTTTATCAACTTTGGTCATGACAGACGGTATTCTAAACTTTCCGGTGCATAATGATAATAAATTAGAATCGACCCATTTATTCTATTGCTGTGTCGGGGTAGACGGTGAGCCGTTCAGTGCAAAAACATGTCCCTAGATCCTGTCGAGAATGATAGTCAAGAAATCGGAACAGAAGACAATGAAAGGTCGAGTAAAATAAATCTATCTGTATACTTCAAATAGCTTGTACACTTCGGTGTGTGCTATGTGTGTGGGTAATGTTAACGAAGCCGACTCTTTCGACTTGGATTTCGCAAAATCTGATTTTCAGCCAGGTAAAATGGCGGTCAGAGGAACAAGCTGGCCAAGTAATAAATTATGTTAATGAGGTGGCTGAAAAATCCTCCAAATTCACCAAATTGCGTTAACCGAAAGTCCTGTCAAAATGTTTAATTTGTAGTTTTCGGGCGATTTTGCATGCTGTGGAAAAAACGAAACATTTTGTTGTCAAAAAGAGCTAGATTACTAAGATTAGTGCATAGAAAGTTTAGTCATGTCTCATTATCTTCAGGGTAGGATGGGTTGTTGGTGAGAGTTGTGTTCACAACGGCGGTAACGACCTGCTATGAACCAATTCGATATTATCCGTAAAATTGATATGCGAAGCCAAAGTTGCAGAGAGAAAGGTATTTGTGAAAGACGACGATTTGTAACGGCATTGCTGGTTTTGAGTACAGTGCAAACAGGGTAATAGTGCATAGCCTACTCATGGGACTCGACAAAATAAATATCGACGTTCAAAACCAAATTGAAGTTGATGCATTGTGCATTTGGATCACTAAACATTGCGAAACAAGACCACCGTCAAACGCCATTGATTTAAATTATGATTCAGCAAAATAGCAATTGTCATGAAAGCAGAAATGACGTCAATGTGGAAAATCGGATTTTGCGGAAACTAAAAGGCTTCGGACTACTTCATTTGCATGTTGCCTACGTTTAAAAATACTTGTACGCAATATGCGTCTAATTGTGGAAATTTCCCTTTGATATAACTCAATTGAATGACATATTCCTGTGTGAAGCCATCAGACGTAAAAATTTGTTTATCGAAGTAACTTTAGGTATAGTGACATATCAAATTTCTAGCTTGCACAAAGTAGTTTTCCATTGCCGTAACTGCTCGGCGGTCTGATGTAGTAGGCATGCCGTAGCAGTTCCTGTTTCAAAAGTCCTTGCTGAAATGAAAAATATGGTTGTGCCTTTATCCCAGTGGGACCCATAGGGTAGTTTTCGGGGTCGATCATTCCGGGATAAGTTTTTCCAGCCCATTTTCTGCATATATCGGAGCAGTGATAATGCACCGCCATTCAAACAGCCGAGTTGGATAATAATTGGATTACGTTGCAGAGGCCATTACAGACTAATTGGGCCGAACACTGACCGCGTTATACATTTTTCTTATCCAGCCTTAACTTGGATAAACAAATCAATCATCTATATGACCATCATCTATAACGTTATAGGTATTAAAGGGAAGTAATTCTGTTTGCCAAGAAATTCAAAGTCGGAGAGCTTGAATTGCGTAAGAAACTGTATAGCGTTGACACTTGGAAACAAAGAAAATGGCTAAAACAGTACAAAGCATGTATCGCCCAATGTCTGCAAACCTACTGTGTAGCCTGTCACCCCTTGCAGGACCGTTCCATTTTGAAGCTGGGCGTTATACGTGTAACAGCCTGGCTCAGAGCGTTGTTTATTAACCCATTCAGCGCCGCATGTACTGTATTGATTTGGTTGCCTGGTGTATGTTGATTTATTGAGCGCGGCCAAGCTCAAAGTAAAATAAATGCAATTAAGTGAAAATCTAGAAGTATATTAGACTCCCAGTAGGTACCCACTATGTCAGGTTTCCTAACAAAAGATCAGGTGTCTCAGTTCTGTAGTCATACTCCTTCATGGTGTGTATTTTGGACCATCCATCTCTTACATTCCTTGAAATTTACTTGTGGATTTGTTCTAGTCTTTTGTCACTACAGTTAGTTGGCACCACAAAAACACACATACACACGCACAGCCACATCAGATATGAAATAATTTAAGTAGTTAATTTTTATGAAAATTGCAGATTATTAATTTGCCTTTGCAATGAAGTATTGTGCAATGGTTATTCATATTTAATACAAGCTTAGATGTATTTGAATTTATATGAAGGCACAACTCCGTATATCCTGGCAATTGCAGACTGGATTTGATATATTGCGGGTGTATAAGCTGGTCTCCCTGGCATGGCTTTTGAGTGGCATTGAGAAATTTTGAAGATTTACATTACATTACCTGCCTCTAGCAGGGTCAATGCTTGCTTACCGGTTGTTCTTAAGGCCAGCTGTAGAAGCCTATATGATGAATATAGAAAATTGGGAGTAGTTGGATTCAGATGGTTTCAAACCTCCACCATGGATCTGAACCAGAGGTTATATTTCCTATTATATCAGTAATGTAAGATCTATATCTGTAAAACACTGGGTTTATATTATTAGGATATGTGTGTATGTGCAGTTGTGCATGCATATACATGTATGCATGAACTTTCATATTTCGCAATGCATCCACAGGAGCATGTTTTTGTATGCTTCAGTATGTATGAGAATAGATTAGTTTGTGTGCTTTCTTGCAAAGCATGAATGCATTATCATTGTGTGTTTGTCTAGTATGGGTTCAGTCCTGCATCCTTTCACATCTGTAAATGAGTTCTAAAACATTTTGGGGGTTAACATGTGTCTTGTTGTTGAAGGCCAGTTTTGGTAGTGTAAGCTTTGAGTGTCAGATCCTCAAGCTTAAGACCACTATCCTGAGACGATTTTAGAGGCACATGTAAACAACTGTTAACATTTACCATTTTTTCAGTTCAAGGGGATGTGCACTTGTTAATTAACTTAAAATATGCCCTAACCATCTTTTCTGTTGTTGTACAGTTGTGTTGTGACTTGTGAGCTGCTTGTTTGGCTACCTGTCATTTTGGCCTGCTTTTTTAAAAAGCTGATGGGTTGGCTAGCTCTTGGCTTTAGCTGCCACTGCATAGGCGTTTGCTTGACGGAGTTAATTAGTATGTGCATAGTAATTGTCTTTGTGTGCAGAATAGACTAAATGGTTCTTTGATACTGTTGATATCATTGCCCTTCTTTATTCAGAACTTTGTCTAATGCAGCTGTCCCTCTGATTAAAGCCTCTGAAAAGCTGTCTTGTCGTAATCATATTCTCTTGCTTAGCCAACTAACTGATCTGGCAAATCATTCATGGAAGACAGATTTTGAAGAAACAATGATGTTTGTATTTCCTTTTCCTAAAGGCTGAGTACTTTGCTGTGGCTACTGAGTTTTTGAACTGCCCTACTGTAGCACTGGGCTTTTGAGTGTCTTTGTTTCTCACCAATTGAGAAGTAAAAATTCACCAGCAATCTAATGATGAAGAATTCCTGTTTTGTTGAGCTTTAACCCTTAGAACTGTAGCTGAGTTGGTAAAAGGTCAGCAGTGGCTACATGGCTTGTTAAGCCTTGAGCTCATTGTCATATAGGCCAGCTGCATATACTGGCCCAGTTAGCTACATTGGTTTGATCTTAGGCTGTGTAGGCTATGTATCATATTACTCTGTGGGAGAGAGGGTGGGGGTCAAGGTTTGCCTCCTGATGCTGGCTTATGTCAGAGCTTTAATCTTAGGCTAGCATGGTCTGTACAAGGGGCCTTAAATGGTGTGGCACCCATTCAAATGGGCAGTGGTGTAGAAGGATCTCTACTGATCAATTCATTGAAAAATGAGCAGGGCAAGCCATACAGTTGCTATATTAAATCATGTACATTTACATATACATTTTATCTTTCTTGCTGATAAGTGTAAACTTTGGACTGGAAGAATTACATCTGGAACTCTGCACATAGAATGTTTTAAAGGACCAACAATGGCTTAGATTTCACTTCTGACTCCAAAGAGAACTGGCAAGCACAAATCGAGGGGTTTAAGCCAGAAGGGAGTAACTAGGTTTTTTGACATTTCGAGATAAACGAAGAAAACGGAAATTTTGTTACAGTATTTTTTTTTAACAATTTTTTCAGCATTTTTTTATTTAAACAATGAAAATTATTTCTAGCTAAATGCTGAGCAATAAGACTCCTTTTCAAAATGCATTAAAGTATGCATTGTATTGTTTACACATAACGTGACAATTTGGTGAATTTTGTCAAAGTTTGACAAGATGCAACCTTCTGGCAAGAGAAAACTTTTTATGATGAAAACATCATAAATTCTGTGTAATTTGCAAGATAACCACCAACAAAAACTATCTGAAGAAACACTGAGTCATACTGCACAATCTAGCACAAATTATTAATAATTATGGGCCAAGATAATAATTTTTTTTTGGAAGATACAATATTCTGGTGTAAAATCATAAAACGCACCCTTACAAAATGGTATAAACAACTAATAACTTTACAATAACATAGATGATATTACGCTCTCCAATTTCTATGCAAGTAAGTAAGTGGTTTAAGTTGTTTGAAGAGTAAAGTAAGTAAAATAAGCATTTTTTCACGCTAATTTTAATTGCCTAAAAATAATTCATTTGTGCCATAGAGACGTATCTAAGCAATGCATGGGTTTCACGTACTGCCAGATGGATGTATCTTCTTCAAGATGCAACCCTTCTGGCATGAAAACTGCTATTTTTACATCCTTATGGCATAAATGTGACCCATAATTTGGGTTGTATCTTCAAACCAACTCTCTTAAATGAAGCCTTATAGCTACGGCCTTCTGGCAGTACCTGCTTTGTAGTCAGTTGATTCAATTTCTGTGAAAATGTCCATTTTACAAAAAATCGTAGATACGACCTTCTGGCTTAAACCCCTCGAAATGGACCTGATTTAGTTATAAAGGGTTCTCTTTGTAACCAATGCCCATAACATTGTTAAGGCATGTCAGCCTTTCACCACTACTTCTGACTTTTGTGTGGTATGTATCACTGTATGATACTGGCAATTGTCATAATAAATTTCATATTAATGGACCTTGCCTTATCCAATCCTTTTCTCTTTTAAAAGCATCATTATTATTATTATTATTATTATTATTATAATTATTATTATTATTATTATTATTTGAAGTTTGTAAAACGCAAGTTAAATAACTAAATACACCACATAGTATATGCCCTAATAGCAGCTGGGCTTAAGCCCCTAGTGGTGCAACATGCCAGGATTGTGCCACACCTACATGAGTCAGCTCCTATTTGCTTCTACATGAGTCAGCTCCTTATTTGCTTGTACATGAGTCACAACTCCTACTTGCTTGGGCTGATTAAGTGTTTGTTAGTGTGCATATGATTTCTAGTATAATGATATTGTTTCTGTGTATGGGTTATTTATACTGTTGTATAACAGAACTCAGATTAAATCGTGCTTCCTATAAAAGAAATATTGTAGTCAGAAGGTTTTAAGTCTAAGACTAAAATTGGGAATGCCAGCAATTTAACTTTTTATTACTTGAATACAATAAAAACTTGGAGATAATCAAGACCTGATATTTAGTAATGACTTGTACATTGGCTCAGAAAATGGTGATGATGAGCACCTCTGAGTAGATATCTTGAAGGAGTGCTATATCAAGTTTAATTGATGAGCAACATTTGCTGCCAGTGGGTTAAAGCGCCAGTAGTTGTGATGTAACTGCAAAACTTTACATGTTGATATGATGTAACACAGTTAAACCAGTACATTGATTTATTCAAGGTTGTAACCTAGACCAAATAAACACAACAGTTTCAAGATGTTGAAAAATGGCGTAGGTATCATCTGTAAGATGAGGAGCTGCACATGTGGAGGAAAGCCAAGGAAACAAATGATTTAGTGTTAATGCAATTCATGGAAATGGAACACTTCTTAACTTATAAGTTTGTGCTGGGAATTTGAGCTGAGGACTGAGTCCTCAGCTCACCTTCAAAACTTGAGTTAGAATGTCAGATGTCTGTAGGAAGGCATGAACCAAAACCTTGTGATGTCTCCAAACTTTTGCAATTGTCAGTCATTATTCAGTGTGCTGTTGAATGAGTGCCCAATTAAACACACTGAGTCATAAACAGGAACAGGTATTGAGAATGTATTAGGTAATTAGACCTAGTAATAGAGCAACTGCATTTAACAAGACAAGTTTCATCTATGAATTGTAAGATTATTTAGATTTACTTAAAAAAATGTGATGAAATATTGCTATGATTATGGAACATATGCTTTCAAGTAAGGCCTGCCAGTAAATTGCCTCAATGTATAAAAGTGTAGCACTGTGGTGGCCATGCATAATTATATGGTCCAACCACTTCATTGGCCCTGCACTATGTAACTTGCTTCCTCCTTTGACACGTTCCTGTTTATTAACTGGTGGGCCAAGACTGGGAGCGCCTCTGATTGGTGTGGACTGCGAGAGGTGCTATTTAAATTGATAGATACAATACAATACAATACTTCACTCAACCCGCTTCTGTTCTGCCCTAACATTTCTCCGCCCTTCCGTCACCTCATCGCTAAAATGTGCAAATTGCTCTATCGCTATAGCTGTTTCGCCTCTGCGCAATAAACTACCCCCAGAGTTACCTGCCTATTGATTAAGTTTTGACTAAGTGCGTGTGAATAAGCTAGTTCCCGTGGCTTCACTTTTTTGGGTGCTGTAGAAATTTTGAGAGTACGATTATCGGGTTATGTATCTGGGTGTTTGTATGGCATGTTTTAAGAAACTCTGAGAGGTGCTGAAACATGGCTATCTAATGGGCTAAAGGTCTAAGCCTTGAGACAGGCAGAAAAAATGTCTCTTAAATTGTATCAGGCAGAAGCATTCAGACTTTGAAGAATCTGAAATTGTTCCAGGCAGATGAGCTAGATCCTGGAAGGAGACACAGGGCAGCTCACTGTGCAACTGAGCCCTTGCACTGCTTGCACAGGAGTGTGGGACAAGGAGGTTTCCCTGGGCTCTCGAACATATCTTCATCAGCTCTCTTTCAGCCTCTTCTTGATGACCAGTGTTCTTCTGCAAGAAACGACACCCTAAATTATGCTACCTATTGTTTGACATAAACTGTTTAAAAGTAGTTTTGTGACTCAGTGTATCTTTAGTTATATAGTTAGTTGTGCATGCTGGCCAATTATATTTATTCACGTTATCACTTATTAACCTAATTAGAAATCCAACTCATTTATATTTTTGCTGAGACCAGATTTCTATTGTATCTTTTTTACAGGATAATGCTGATAGGAAGCGATGAAAACAGTGCAGAAAATCTTAATGGCGGCGGCCAGGCTGATGAGCCAAGGAAGATGAAGGAAGATGCAGAGGAAGGAGAACTTGAGGATGGAGAGCTTGATGATGAGACAGAGGAGTTAGGTGGTCAGTCTGATCAGGCTATCAGGGAACCAAGTCCAGATGGTAAGAAAATCACTGAATTATGACATTGGAGCAGTTTTAGTGTGAAACTGTTTGAGAGGAAACTGAAGGATACGGCTGTAAACTGAGGGATGCTGCTTAAACTAATTTAATTGACAGTTGTTCAGTTGCCATATATTGATCATGTATATATTATGTATATATGCAATAATAATAATAGTATTCGTTTATTAATTCAAACTGACAAGTATGCAGCAAGATTACATGATATGGTAGTAACAGACGACAAGAAGTTTAATGGTGGTTGAATTTTAACTGTATGGCAGCCTGCGTGGTGCCCATCTGTCCTACTGCTCATTTTACAGTCATCCCTTAAGGAGTTGAAGGCTGAGTCAACCTTATGGGGCTAGCGGGTATCAAATCCACGACCTTCTGATCTTCGTACCAGCGTGTTACCATTCAACCATCTCTCCGCTCCATAGTAATCCACTATGTTAGCACTGTTTTAAATCTCAGATAGTCATTATCTGTTATGGTATTGTTATGGGATATATATAAGCATCCCCAAGTTGACAGGAGATACATGTTGTCACTTGAAACAATCAGCCAGATATACGTATGTATTTATCTAGCCACTTAATATAATGCATTTTATGAAAGTCTCCAGTTTAAGCACTGCATGTGATATCTGAAGTGGTGTTAAAGTTCATTAAGAACAAGTTCATCTGCTAGGAAATAATACTCAGGTGAATGGAAAAGTCAACACTGGCATGCTCTCACATACAGATACATGCTGGCTATTCCTGAATGACTGAAGACATTGAGCCCTTATGAATTTTAAATCACTAAGCATGGTAATTTCAGTTTTACAAACTGTTCCAATCATCTCCAATTCATATTAATGATATTAATATTAATAAAGTTCTGCAATAATGATAATAATAATAACTGACAAAATATGGATGTGTATGCTATTCATTTCTTAGGAACCTCAGTTGTTCAGGTGCCAGAGTCTGAGTTGCTTCCAGTAAAGAGCGAGAAACGGAGAGAAAGAAGCGATTCGGAACGAAAGTCAAAAGGTCATAGTCATCACCGTAGTGTGCCTCGAACTGCTGGGTTTGATGGCGTAACAGATGTGAATAAGGAGGATGAGGGGAAGGAGACCCATGGACGATCCCAGCGTCATGGCAAGCGAAGGGATAAGCAAAGGAACAAGGAAGACGGTGAAAAGGTCAGTTGCATAAATTAAAGGTTATCTTAACGGCCACTGAAGAAATGTTGAGTTATTATTTTTAGAGATGAGATGATTGTACATGTTTATTTTATGATAGAGGTAATTCATTTAGGTAATGATGAAATATTAGCTGATTTCCTCAGCCTGTCCATTCAGTTGGGTTATTGTTGTCTGCGTAATATTGACTGAAAACCTACTTGTTTCAACTTGCCATTGTCCTGGGACTGCCTCTGCTACTCATCTCTGTGGGTTTAATCTTCTGGATCTGACTGGATTTGTGGATAGGCATTTGTGCTTGTTGCATTATAGTGGTGCTGTGGAAGTTCCTAGATGATTAATGGTTTCATTCTTGTGCCTTTGTTGTGGGCTTTCATCAGATGTAGTCCAATATGGTCAGAAGCTTCAGTCCTGTGGTTGACTGAAGCATAGATATAACAACTGGTGTGAGAGTGGCTCAACAACTTAAATGTCAGTTTCACCATCTGTGAGCGGAATTATTAACTTCAGTATTACACATTTATGTCAACTTCTTTGTAAAGCCAGAATGTTGAAATGTTTAACACTTTGAACGACAAGCTGCATTGGTTTACCAGTCACTTTTAGTACATGGTCATTGTTAAAGTGTTCTGCCTCATGATGTTACTTCATACTATATCCTGTTGCTGCAGTAAAATGATGTTTTTGTAGTATAGTTATCTGCACAGTTCTGAAGATGTGCATTGCAATGTTGTTTAACTTTTATAGCTAAGGTTTATTATTCCTCTAAAACATCTTTTCGTTTATTCAGACTTTCAGCCAGTTCACCAGGCAGAAAAGGTTAAAATTAGAATAGAAATTATGATTTGGGGATTTTTTTGATTATGATGTAATTAATTGTATATTTATTTGACAGAAGAAGACAAACTATTCTACATACATAGACTTTGATGACATCCAAGATGACTTTGAAACTGACGATAGCTGGATGCATGGTTCACGATCAAAGAAGTCTCGTAGGTCAAGAGATTCATTGCGTGGACCGTATGATTCACCCAGTGGATCTGGAGATGAGGACTTTGATGTTGATGACGAAGCACAGTCATCTTCTAGAAATTATCGTTCCCAGTACCAGTATAATTATGGTGGATTCTATGAAACATTACCAGAGGAAGATGAAGACGATGATGAAAATGAACCAATGGACCAGAACAGGTGGGCATGCGTTTTACCGTATGTCTCACTTTAGGGCACAAGCAATCCACTACTGGTTGCTAGTTCTAAATACTATTGTACATATTAACAGTTTGTCTAGAATACTGGTACTTAGTTATCACTATATGATTCTTATCAGTCACTGAACATGTAACTAAGCTTCTTCATATTTAAAAGATTGTTAATGTAGGTTAAGATATACAGCAATAAATATTTTAATATTTGTTGTGTTCAAACGACAAGTTTTGTTAAGTTGCAATAGTTTATTGGTTAGCATACTGGACTGTTAATAAATGGTTTTTAAAGATCTGTATGGCATGTTCTATAGGTGCTTGCTAGGGCTGTCAACGGGCCCCCGGGCCCCCGTTCGAAGGGCCCGGCCCGGGCCCTTAAATCAAGGCCCGAAAACCCGTCCGAATCAGCATATTATTTTAAGTAAATTTTAAAAGCTTAAATACAGACTTTCTGTCGCCTAAAACGCTGTGGATTTGAAGATGTGTTGGCCAGCTACAGTGGTGTATTAGTCATCGGCGCGGGGGTAGTTGGCAACTTGGCACCCGTACCTGTTTACTTGTCGGCTGGCTATACTAAGACCAGCCAAGCGTTGCAGCACGTTGAGGTATTACTGCTATTACCAGACCTGTGCATCATGTGCTGCTAGAGCCTTGTGCCCCTCTTCAAATCTGCCGCCTTCGCAGTATACCCTGTATCGGCGACAGACCGCCGGCGAGTTTAAGCGTGAGAAAAAGACGAAAACCGTGCTATTTGTAGCTTTTGGACGACGGATGTAATCGAAGCGACAATTTCTATCCCACGCTTTCCTGTCGATCGGCGATACGAGGCGACGAACTAAGTGGACCGTGATCGAAGTATTAGTACCGAAAATCGCCGTTAGACACACGCCACAGGTCTTTCAATGTAATTAATTAAATCAAATTTTGTAACTTCGTTATACTGTGACTCAACTATTTTTGGCTTTCCTCAAGCGTTTTACCAATGACGGACTGACGGGCCTTCGGGCCCCCGTTGAAAATGAGCTCGGGTACCCGGGCCACGTTTTTCAACATTTTGACAGCCCTAGTGCTTGCACTGTATTACCACTGAGACTTGTGCTTCATTTTCTTACACAAGACATCATCACTTTGCATTCTATTCATGACTGAATGAATGGGTTTATGTCTGTCATTGTTACATATCAGCAGTTTAGGACATTTCCTTGTTAAGTATAAATATCGGAATATGCCATATTATGTGCCATATTGTAGTTTTCTGTGTCACACTGTCTGTAATATGTGGATGACAAAATTGCTTGCTTGATTGAGTTTGGTTGTTCTCTTTTATTCAAGCGATTACACTGACTCAAAGGCTCACTACATGAAACAATCCTCGCAGGTTAGACTTGTGTACTATACTGTAATATTTGTCTACAGGTCAGCAATTGAAGCTGTATTAATTTATTCATTCATTTCAGAGGTTTATATAGCTCCCCTTCAGAGGTTTATATAGGTCCCCTTCAAGTGCATGCATATGCATGACATGAACAGGAGCAGTCAGTTGAGACTGTAAACTGGCCAAAGGTACTCCCAGATTTTGAATTGAAATCCTACCACACAAATTGAATTTCTGTTCCACTGTTCTTCATTTTGTTCCATTATATATCACTTTTATGCTGATTCATTATGAGTACCTGCATTTCTGAAATGTTGAAATTCCTAGGATGGTGGATACAAGGGGTCACCTGGTGGCTATCACCGATCTTCTTCCTCTGAGAGGAAAGTGAGGATGCCACGGAAACGAAAACTGGTTGACACACCCATGGAGGAACGACCTGCATGCAAGTTTTTCAGAGAAGGCAAATGTGTTAAGGTAATTTATTTTCAGATTTTCAGTTGATAATGTTACATGTTTATGTCTGTGTGTTATGCGTATAGATTATAATAGGCTCTATAATATATGCAACCTATACATATTATATATGAATATATCTGAATTTGCATGAAAGCGTCAATGTGTAAAGTTACTTTTGTAAATGTATGTGTTATGGATGTATGTGTTTGTGTTTTTATGAATTTAACACTGTTAAAAGTAGGGTTACTGGTATCAGGATATCTCTTAAATGCTTCTGTAAAATTTGTCAAAAATGCTTTTCTAAATTGAGTTACCAGTACCTATGATATTGTCCAGTTAGAGTGCTCTGTTTGGCAGTACTTACACTATTTACGTTGCTTGAATATGTGCATTACAGGGAGCAGACTGTCCTTTCAACCATGATTTTGTTCCACCTAAGAAGGAAGATGTCTGCCGCTTTTACCTGAATGAACGAGGCTGCACTCGAGAAAACTGTGTCTACTATCATGATATCCTTCCATGCGTTATAGAGATTTGTTAATTTGTATTGTGTTATTGTTCTATAGTGCCATGTCATTGACATTATCCTGGATATTGGTCTTAGTACTTATTTGATGTTTTCTCTTCTTAATGCTGATTTTATTGTTTACCTTAACTACTTTCTACCTGATTGGCCATGTCGCTATTATCACAAGACCGGATCCTGTACGTATGGAGATTCTTGCAAGTTTTCACATGCAGAGCTAACAGATGAAACAAAACATCTAGTAAGGAATTTGTCCTGCTTGCTGTCTTTGTCTGCTAACTGAGGACTAGTCCAGCATTCCTAGAGTTTATTATTAAATGGGAAGAAGTTACCGTAATGTTTGTTGCTTAGTATGAACCATGTTTGTCTAAAATGAAAAATTAAATGCATGCAGCCTCATGGGACGTTTTGCAACTTCAAATAGTTCTGGATTTATATGGGTTACTCTTATTTTTAAACAGTATAGCCATATTGCATTGTAAAAGATGGTTACACTTTTCTAGACCTATTCTCTTTGGGTATACACACTGTAGTGCGGAAAGAGACCATAGTTTGAAATGCTCTATCTATTTCTTATTTAGATTTACTTGGATTCATCTGATGATCATCATTCAGATAACTGGCGATCTTCTTCTAACAATGGTACAATTACATGCTATCCAGTTGCAGTACTTGTTTTCCTTTTCATTTATTGTCTATGGAAACTAAAAATTTTATATTTCAGTAATATTTATTGACAGATTTTCAATTATGTGCATTTCTGCTGCATTTTTAAATTGTTATGATATGCAAATAAATTTGGTCAAAGTTGTGATCAGAGTAACAAACACTTCAGCCAATAGTAAGTAGCCATTTATTAATGTGGTTATTGCGAGGTGCAGTGGCAACTTTGCTGTCGTTGTCAAAAAGATATGTTGCTATAGCACTTAGGTAGTCAAAGGCATTAAAGAACAACATCATGAAACATGTGATTGTTGATTAACTAGACAGGCAATGATATTCTACATATTAGGCTAACAGGTACACACATACAGTCATAGCTTCATTCTACTTGTAATTCAATTATTCCAGTGCTTTTAATGTTTTGTTGATCATGCCTTTGACCAGATAGACTGTGTATATATATTATGTTGATAATTTGTATGAATTCAATTTAGTGCATTAATCAGCTGCATGATTTCCTTTAAATCTCTAGATTTGTCACAAGCTTCAGAAAAGAAGAAGATTCCTTCTTTGTTAGACCTGGAAATATATCCACCTGGACAGGAGCCAAAGATTCCATCACCCACCTTTTCACCAAGAATACCATATAAAAGGTTTGCATTTTAAATAAACACTACAACCAAAGGTCTTGATTCATACTAGTTAGCCAAAATCTGGCTGTCTATAACACTATAAATGTCTATTTTTACTTTACTTTAAACTTGTTTGTTTTGTATTAATATGGTCTCGTATGTTTCTGTGCATGCCAATCAATTATTTTTTTAATTTTTGACAAGATATTGCTTAGCTGGAAGCCTATTGTGTACGTACCATTTCTGGAACACCTGGAGTTTGATAAGGGAAAGCAGGTGGTTAATACTATAATAAGCAACAGTGGCTTTCTAACAGAAGAAGGAATGACTTTCTCCCTGTTACATATTCCTGTAGAAGTATGAGACTGAAATAAACAGCTGTTTTGCAAGGACCTTTTGTTTTACAATGTCACTTAACATTATATAGAAATGCTTCTAGCACTGTATGATGTTAAGGGATGAGCATAAACACATAAATACTCAAATAATGACCACTGTTATTGTTATTATTAATAATTATATTAAATATCAACAGTAAGCAAAAACTGGGAAACTGAAGCTGTAAACACAGTACTTATTGCTGACTTTCAGAGATGGCTTAAACATCTAATTTTGTAATATTGTTTTGTGTTCATGTTTATTTAATACAAATGCACACTTATTCATAATTTCTGTGGCTTGAATAGTGTTTGTCCTTCAGATGTATTATGAAGTTTTTTCTTTAATTATAGACAAAGGAGTTCTGGCCCAATGAGTGGCCAGCCAGGGTTGTTGGGTGCAGGTCCCCAGATGTCAGGAGGATCTGGTTCACGTATGTCATCTAGGATGCGACAGATGGGAGGTAATTCGAAGGGATATTTTTCTTCCTATGGAGACCAGTTCAACATGGATGATTCCAGTCCACCTCAACAGATGTACAGCCCAGATAACAATGCTCACGGTTAGTCATGAATCTAAAAAAGGCCATGATGCAAAATTTTTACCACAGAACAAAATTATTAGTACTTATACAACACATGTCCATGGTTTGGACGCTTTTATGCTTACAACACAGTGAATTTGTTCTTGCTTTTCCTTGGTTTTTTTAAATTGTGGTAATTGGACAATGAATTAACTTTTCCCGTAATTTATATTTCTTGTTAGATTATATTACTGAAGGATATCCAAACACTATAACTGAGGTTCTTGGAGGCCCACCATGGGCCACCATTTTCAACAATAAGCTATGCAATTATTTATGTTGCTGGGACTCAGTGTATGCTAGTGATATGACTAGAAATGGATAGGATAGTTTATAAAGTTGCATTTATCATGCATTGTGAGTGAAGTCTGATTTCATGATGTCAGGTTTTGAGTAAAAGGTTTGTGATGTTAGATTTTGAGTGAAGTCTGGTTTTGTGACGTCAGGTGAAGGAGGTGATGATGAACCATATCAGATTCGATCCGGAGATGAGGAAGACCAGGAACCAATGACATCCATGACAGGTGGCAATGACATGGCAGCTGGGGGTGGTGGTCAGTCAGTTGAAGTGTCCAATCTGCCTCCAGTTCAGCGTGATCTCTACCGAAGAATACAACAGCACCAACAGTTTCCACAGAACACCATGAGCCAAGCATCAAATAATAATGGTCAGCAGAACAAATTACACAAATCTAGCAGAAACATTACTTTCAGTGAACTGAGCTGGGTATATGCTCCTGTGTCAGAAGCATTCTCAGCCGGCAGTTTATAAAAATTGAATGTCTTGATAGGGTGGTGTTTAACCCTTTAACGATGAGAGGGATTAGTTTTCCATGCATTTTAGTACACTTGCGTCGTTAAAGTATTAAGTATGCCAGAATACATTTGGTAATCAGAATGCAAGTTTAGCATATTGATCTTGTGAATTCTTTTACATAACAAAGATTTAGTTTAAACTTACATTTCTTAAGAAAAATGTTGTAACTTTAAATAATTGTATGCCATACAGCAAAGACAACTTTTCCTTGTAACTATATATATATATATATATATATATATATATATATATATATATATATATATATATATATATATATATATATATATATATATATATATATATATATATTTTATACCTGTTAACTGGCAGACACATGTGGAAAATTCTGTGAATGGGTTTTCCACTGGTTTCACAAAGTTATAACCACAACTTTGGACAATATTTGCAGCAAGCTTTTATGCCCAGCCATTTAAAATTTAAATACTTGCATCATCTTCTTGAGCGTTGGCCAGAAGCGAAAGTGTAGTGAAAATCAGTTTTTGTTCATGAGCCATGTAAAAAAATTACATCGTTCAACCGATGTATGTATGTATGAGCACTTGTTATAGCGCCCCTTCAAGATTTCTACTCAGAGGCGCTCCCGACTACAGCGCTGACACTGAATCGGAGTTTCACGCAGAAGCGCATGAGCAATTGCGAGTGAAGGACTTGCCCAGGGTCCCTACGCGACGGCTTGAGGTGGATTCGAACCCGCAA
The DNA here is from genome assembly GCA_020284085.1 of Aporrectodea caliginosa. Classification (NCBI taxonomy): domain Eukaryota; kingdom Metazoa; phylum Annelida; class Clitellata; order Crassiclitellata; family Lumbricidae; genus Aporrectodea; species Aporrectodea caliginosa. The sequence goes on along the minus strand of JACEVL010000021.1, from coordinate 2,670,153 downwards.
TCCTCCGGCTGCAAGGCACCGAACATACCCCTACACCACCGCGCCCCACAACCGATGTTTTAACTGCTCTTGAAACACATTTTGACAATGTAAAAACGCAACAAACATAAGCTATGTCATCACCAATGACAACTTTAGAATAAACAAGTTCATTTTGGGATAAATTAGTTTAATTTTTTAGCTCTTCACTTGTTGCTACAAGTTTGCTTTACAAGTGGTTACATTTGGCAGTGTTTTATTACATTCTCATGAAATTGTTTATGGATTTTCAAGGTTATAATTCAGATTTTTATTTTTTTAAATATTTTTCATACTTTTATCAACTCTGAGGTAAATGCACCAACTGATCACCTTTTTTGACAGATTATTATTCAAGAAAACGATGAAATAAATTATCTATAACACATCTACATTACTAAAGATTTTAAGGGATTTCCTTTTGTATGGACTGATAATGAATGGTTAGATCACAAAAAATGCAAACTGCATGGTTCTTTCTGATCTTAGTGCTTTTTCTGGTATGTTTCTTGTGTGCTAAATAAGTTTTCATCAGTTCAAAATGTTTTCTTTTGTAGATTTGTTCTGCGTGGTTGATTTTATCTAACACCTGAAACACACTCAACAATAGTTTTGATTGTAAAATATTATGATCTGCATTTACTTTTCCTAATTTTATGTATATTTTTGAATATGTGACTGCAGCTCAGATCAAAGAGAAATGGTATTCAAGTGATGAAGAAGGAGACGGATGTGATATGAGGGCCTCCGAGACAACATGTTTGACTACTTCAGTCGCTCCAGCTGATATCATGCAGTCCCTTGCTGGGCAGGTAAGTTCTGGCAGTGCAGTGGATATTAATATTTTCCTTTGGCTTATGAAATGCCTAGCACATTTTTATTCTGAAGCTGATGCATTAGATATCAGTACTATAGAAGTTTCATTACCTAAGAACTGTTATAGTACCAGTGTAAAATCGTTATTGTAATCACAAATTTATCAAGTGCCACTTGAACAGAAACTAGTCAGAGGTGCTCTCGGCCCAACAGCACAAATCACAATTGCAAGAATGGTTTCAAGTGCCAAGAAACTCCAAGGAGCTTGTGTCAGTTTTCTAAGCAACTTTTTAGAGCAAGACCACAGCAAAACTTCTATGATACACTGTGCAAGTTTAAGCCCGCTGGACAAGGTTACCTTGTGCAGCAGAGCAAATAAATCTATGGCCATAGATGGACAAGACCAAGATACTAAACTTCCAGTAACAAAACAGAACACAGCCTGCAAGACAATTATGCATAAGCATTATGATTTTACTTACACTCAACCCGCTTTTGCATAGGACAAATGGCACTTCCAATATAAACCCGAAATTCCAAAACATACTGGTAAGACCATTAGTAGGTGATGGAAGACCAACTGTGCTGTGGCCTGGATTTGAAAACTGCAACTTTGAAAGTACCGGGGTATACGTAATATCGTAGTGTTACATCTATGATGCCATAGACTAAATAAGGAATCTTGGCACACAGGCACAAATCGTGCACTGCACTCAGACTATAAGCATAAAGTTATCTAGATCTGATAGCTACAAGATTTTTAATTACAGTTTTCCTTTTGCATTGTGAATGAAAAGGTAGTAGAATTCTCTAAATTAGAATTTTAAACTATTACATGTCTTGTTAAAAGTTACATATTATTATTAAAGTAACAGTCTGAAAAACTTGAAACTGAATGCAAAGTTGATGGGGAAACATTTTCCTTCTGCTTTAGACATCTCAAATGCAGAAACCTCAAATGCAGAAACCAGACTCTGTGCAGTCCATGCCATCAATGTTTGGCATGCCGCCACCCTGCGGACTGATGCCAAGAGGAATGCCACCACCCAGAGAAATGATGCATCCACCAGACATGATGTCACAGGGTCCAAGGCCAATGCAAGGCATGCCACCACGTCCAGAGATGATGAGAAACATGACACCACTGCAGGAGATGATGTCAAAAGGGATGGGCATGATGATGCCCCAAACTATGGCACCTCCCCCTGATATGATGCCACCAAGGTGCATGATGCAACATTCAGACATGATGGGACAGGGCATGATGCTACCAAGAAACATGATGGGTCAGGGAATGATGCCACCAAGAGGCATGATGCCACCGTCAGACATGATGGGACAAGGCATGATGCCACCAAGGGGCATGATGCCACCGTCTGACATTATGGGTCAGGGCATGATGCCACCACGAGGACTACCACCACCTTCAGACATGATGTCACTTGGCATGATGCAACAACGTGGAATGGCCCCACCATCTGATATGATGCCACAAGGTATGATGTCACCACAGGGTGTAAAGGCATCATCCGATATGCCACTGCGTGGAATGGTGCCACCAGGCTTGTCTCAACCAGATGGTATGCCTCCTCCGTTCAATCTGCAAACTCAGGGCATTGGCCCATTCGACATCAACCACATCCTGTCTGTTATTCGAAATTCAACTCTTCAGCTTCCTCCAAATCTTCTGCTATCTTCTACAACTACAAATGAGTAAGTAGTCTCTGTAAGGTTCAGGATATATACTTAAAGTACAAGCTGGTGGCACTACAAATAAGCTTTTTCAGAAATAATTTTTATCTGTTTTGTTGCATACTATAGATTGAGAGAGCAGAAACATACTTGCATTATAATCTTGCAGAAGCCAGTAAAGTTTGGGAAGTTGTGCACAAATGCGTATCTCACAACAGAATCGGTAGTTTTGAAAAGTTTTAGGATTTAATGCTGTGTGTTATGTGCATTTAATTGTCGTATGGTTGCTAATTCTGTACTGTATTTGTAATTGCTTACAAAATATATTCCATACATTTATAGCATAGCATGAATCATGATGTACATGATGTTGACTTTGTGGAGTAGTGCATTTACACAATGGAATGCACATGTACACTGTAGAGGTCAAGAATTCCGTACACCACCAATACACAAATATTTGAAGCTTTCTTTTACATTGGTGCTCTCTAGAGAACTTGGCAATAAAAATGATACTTGCACACTGTAAATGGGATACACAGACTGAAAGGGAAAAGACTGGCCACCCTTGATGATGTTGCTGTGCATTTATACCTCCTTTATACTATTCAGCTCTCATAGAAAAATGGCTCCTCCCAGAGAATCCCTAAGGTTATTACTTAATGACGTTCCCATCACACAAGTTGAGACAACAAAGTTTCTGGGCGTGTATATTGACCAGCACATGACTTGGAATGCCCATATAAAGTCCATCACTGCAAAAATAGCAAAGAACATAGGTATAATGTCACGTATCTCCCATCTCCTGCCAGTTGATATCCGCCTAAAATTATATCATTCACTGATATACCCCTACCTTACTTACTGTACGATGGTCTGGGCCTCAACATACAACTCACGATTAAGCAAATTGATCACACTCCAGAAACGAGCACTACGGGTTATAACCAAAGCTCCATACCATAGATTACACAAATTATGCAGTAAAGACTTATTCACGGAACTCAATTTACTCAATTTACATCAAATAAAAACTCTACAAATAGGTACTTTTATGTTTGGCTTTACTCATAAACTCCTGCCCTCTAACTGTAATGATTACTTTCAGCGTGGGTCAGATATTCACACCCACTACACCAGGAGCTCGAGCAACTATCGCCCAGCGCTTGCACTTTCAAACTCACGCAAATTCTCAGCCAAGCATATAGGTCCCTCCGTATGGAATAAGATTCCCACTGAAATATGCCAAGCAACCAATCTGTATATGTTTAAAAAGATGTTACGCACCCACCTAATAAATAACCAAACTGATCTTATTTAGTTAAGTTGTTAGTTAAGTTATTAGTTAAGCTCTTATAGATAATGCCAACTATTGTAAACAAAATAATGATCTATTTTCCTAAACTGTTCTCTAACCAATCACCAGTATAGGGCATTTAGCCCACGAGATATGTTGAACAAGATAGCAATCGCAACTGCCTCTAGCTGTATATATCTGGTACATAGGTGACCCTAATTTAGCGGGATACTCATCCCTTCAGGGCCTCCTTGTTACCCTTCCAATGAAAACTGTATAACTGTAAATGCACTGTTCAAAGGTTAACAATAAATGATGATTGATTGATGATTGATTGATTGATTGATTGATTTCATGAAATAAATAATGCCTAGAGCTGTGGAATATCTTAAGGTAGTATGTTGCCACTTAAAACAGTGTACCATTTAACTGATCTTTTCACACATCTATGTTGATCAGAAGAAAAGTATACAACAGTTTTTGCTTTGATAAATGGGTTTGTTATCACTAAGTGTTTTTGATGTTTTCACATGTTAAATTTGTATGGCTAGCATAAACTGCCAAACTATACCATGCAAAATGCTTCCAGATGTTGAGGTGCGAGTTCATTTTTATATACGTATTTCTGTTTTAGCATGATGCCCAATGCTTCCTCAAGTTTCAACCAATCGCATGACCCCAGGACTTCTGGGAATATGGTTGACCCAAGACTTCAAGTCAGTGAACCACCACCAACTGATGTGGGAATGATACCAGTATCCTCATTTCTCCAGCCACCAAGCTCACCAGACCAAGAAATTGAAATAAATGCAGCTGGAAAGAAAATTCCTTATGTTCTTCGTCCAGTGACAATAGACTCCCGACCTGGCCCACCTTCATGCATCAACTTAGAGAACTTGCACAATTCGAGTGATCCTCGTCTGCAAAAATACCTTAACCATAGTCAGGCAAACGCTAAGACAAGGTCTGGCAACGAAATGGATTCCAGTGATAGTGTTGTCCCTGCTAAACCAACAGACCCTCGCCTCTCAAAACGTGGAGCTTCAGAGGCCAGGAATCCTAGTGATGTAGAATCTGGGAATGATGGCAATAAAGGAACAAAGCAGCAGAAACCCTACACGCTCCCAGATATCGTCCTCCCAGTCCTGTCACCAAATCCAGTGCAAGACAAGACGAGCGCTGCTAAAATAACGGATTCAGTTGTCAGCACGCGCAAAGCCGTGTTGGATGATCCTGCACCAAGAGCAACATCAATTCCACCAACCAGTATCAAACCAGTAGTCGACAAGACTCCACAGAATTTAGTTGAACTTCCAGAGGCATTGCAAGAACGAAACTTTCCAATGGATGGACGTTTGTCAAGACAGTCTAGTACTGGTTCATTGGGTCCTGTTAGCACAAACGCAGACAAAAAAGTCATAGACTACAGAAATGATCCAAGGTACAAGAAAAAGAAAACGAAACCACTGCTGGAAGAATTGTGTATGGTGCAGCCTCAGAAATTGGGCAAAATTAAGGAAGTCGTATGCTCAGCTGCTGCTTCTGATAAAGAGGAATGGGCAAGTGAAAGTAATACAGCGACTGAGCCAATGGCATCCGACAGTTCAGTGTCACAGTCACCTTTTAGTGGGAACTATAATGTGCCACACCAGGAATTTGCCGAAGAAGTACAGGAAGCTGAAGTTGAGGAAAGTGATTCATTCAATCCAGAGTCACAAAAGTGTGAAGTGACAAGTGTTCACACACCCGTTACTTTCTTTGAAGGTGTTCCAGCGTCAAGCATTCTGTCAGACGTTGAACCTACCCAGGAACTTAACCTGAAAGATATGTTCAAGACAATCGACCCAACTACATCACCATTTTGTTAGTGTCACTGGTTTCTGTTTGTTCCCATCTCATTCTTCAGTTCAGCGAAGCGTCTGCATTCTTTTGTACATCTTGAACCTGAAAGTGATTTCAGGGATTGAAAGTCAGCCACCAAGAGTCAGACTGAAGTGTTTGTACATGTCTGCGAAGAGAAACCGTGAAAATCCGAGACAGAAATGTGATTTAGCCTCGTCTCGTTTAATTTGTAAAGACTGTTGCATTGTATTTTAAGTTTAATCTCTTACCTGTAAATGTTTGGTATGAATGACTGCCAGTTTTGTTTTGGCATGTAAATTGGTGTTTGTATCTGTAGTATTTATTTATATGCAGTACCATATATACTTGTGTAAAACAAATTTTTGCGAGTGATGCTAGGCATGAGGCTCACCTTGCAGAATCTACAGCCCACACCACATACAAGTGGTGCTTTGTAACTTCACATTGTTTGAACTCTTCATCCACTTGTGAAGCTGTCTGCAGGATGGTACATGTTAAGTTCAGTGACTGTTAATGCATGTGCAAGTATCTCATTTGTATTAGTTGATCAATTGGTGGGACAATATATGTGGTAGGTTTTTTAGAACCTAGGTTGTGTCTTGCGTGACATGATTTGGTTCACCCGTGCAAATGTGGCTCACTAAAGCTGAGATGGCTTTCATTCTGCCATTTGACTGTTGGAAGACGTTTTGCCATTAGAAATGAAACAAATTTCACTTTGACAGTCAGCCCCTTGTTTAATTAGCTTTAAAACACCAAGTATGTTACTGGAATTTGTTTTTAAGATACAGCATCAACTGGTGCATGCATTCTCTGTTTTGACCACTGATCCAGTCCAAGTGGATAGCAATGCCAAAGTCAGCACCTGGAAGAACTGTTAGCAAACATTTTAAAAGAGGCACGGCTTGATTATCGGCTTTGGCTTCTAGTTTAACTTTCCGCTTTTCAACTGCCTCATTTGTATCAGAAACGGCTTTAATTTGCGACACAAGCTTGGTTGAACAGCATAGCAGACTGTCATTTCTTGTAGAACTGTCGTTTGACTCTTCTATACTACTGCAGTTCGTGGCATGAGATGCGAAATCACCTTTCTGGTTTGTGGCTGAACCTTTTAGATTTGTATCTGTTTTTAACTGAGAACAAACCTCTGGTACAGAGTCATTCTCATTTACACTACCACTCAAGCCATCTTCCTTCAATCTTTTTGTAGGTAATTCATAATCTGCCTCATTTGCATATTTTTCAGAGATGTCCTTCTGCTGATTGAATTCAGGCCCTTGCTCCGTATTTCTTGGCTGATCTCGTGCCAACTGTCTTCGCTTGCGCCTTTGGTGCGTCCATGTATTCTCAAACGAAGTGATGATCCAACTTTTGCTGCCAGGGGCATCAACCGACTCTGTGTTGTCAGTGAATGACACCTGAAAAATAGGAGAAATTTACAGTAGAATGAATTTTAAAACGGCACATTTTACAATTAAAGCGGTCTTTATATTGTACTCAATCATATGATGGTTTTGGACTTTATACAGCACATGAAAAACCTAAGACAAATTATTTATACCGCCTGCAGAAAGGGTCACGCCTGGGCTGTGAATGCACTACTGTTTCTAGGGCATATCTTTTAAGTGTAGCACTAGCAGCCACTGACATGGGATATCAGCAAGCAGCTCTTGCCGTCTTTACCCAAGAAGCACCTGAGCTCGGGCTCAAGTCAAACTCCCCCGTACCGGACTAAGCTAGCTGCAGCATCAGGGGACGCAATTACCGTAATTTATCTTAATGAAACGACTAAATGTAGGTCTGGTCCCTTCATCACATCTAGGAGTAATGATTTTGCAGCTATATGGCATGGTCACCTGCTTGGAAACACAGCTGTCGCAACTCAAATTTACCGCTTGGAAATGTATCTAAGATTTATGTAGGTGATTTTGCCTCTGCTAATAAATACATTTATTACTGTTCCCACCTGAAATTCGACCATCCCAGGTGTGACATTGACATAGTAATTTTATTTAAAGATGAAGTGATAAAGTACCAATTCGAGCACCAATAGACTAAAATTTTGACATCCTTACTAGCTCTAGCCCATCTTCAGAACTGGTCTGTGGGTTACTGTAATCGTATCATATTTATAGATTTATATAGCGCCTCTCACAGAATAACTACTCGGCACAAAAATCCTGGGACAAAAGAAACGTAATGTATATCTCCAAAATTTCTTGGCACCAAACAAATGCGGTGTCAGGAGAGCCAGCTTATTCAGCAGAACTACCAGTATATCAAATGAAGTCCATTAGAGCCAGGTTGTTTGGTTGGTTTCAGTGCCAGGTAAGAATCCAGGGGGGTCAGACTGAGTGAGGAGACATTGTGGTGCTATGGTGGAAATCAGAGGTTTGCAGTTGTGGGATGGTGCCACAGCAGCTAATTTCAATAGTTTTACAAGTCCAACATTATGGACTGGGTTCAACTCATTGACAAGGGTATATCTGACCAACAAGTTGCATTACCCAATGAAAGTTATGCTAATTCTGAAACAATGTTGCTAACAATCTCCAAACCAATCTCCCATCTCTTGTTATTCAGGATAAAAAGCTTACCTGTAAATCTAGGAGCAACTTCTCCATCAGTTTAGCAACATCTGACACTAAAAACCCATCTGTCTTGCCATCAAATTTTGAAGGAAGGTTCATCACAAGTGGTGGTCTGGGCTTCTCTGCCGTCTTCACCTTGCTAGGAGGTTTCTATTATAAAATAAAAATAAATCTCAGTCTACAATTTAACAAGGGCATGGTGACATTTAACCTGGACCAATTTAATGAAGAAAGTTAATACATGCAGCATTTTATTTTAAAATGTCTCGACCGACTCTACAACATTTGCAAGTCACAATATATCAGTTGACATGCAGATGTTATAGTCAGTTATTAATTACAAGCATCTGCTGCAGTTATAATCACAAAGGTTGACATCACATCTCATACACAGCTAGAAAACCTAACATGTCATGCATTTCTTACCGGAAACTGAATGCTTTCATCAAATGTCCATGCAATTCCCCATCGCATTGTGTTTCCTTGACAGAATTCACTTGATCCAATATTTGTTATCTGAATGAAACACCACACATGAAGAATAACATTACTAACAGTTACAAGTAGAATAAAATTACGGTATTTAAAAATATTAGCTGCACAGCTATAAACAACAAAGTAGCATGCAACAGATTTCTATCTTTTATTATGCACTTGGAAATTTTAAAAACGCCTCTGAAATAGTTACTGAACAACATACGCATCCAGGACATAACCATGTGTGAAGTTCAACCACTCCTAACTAATATCAATCACCGTTGGGGACTTGTGTACCAACCAGAATGTGAAGTGTGTCACTAGTGTTGAAAGGAGCAATAGTACATTCAAAGACAATGGTTTACATACGAAACTAGAAATGACAAAGACAGTTGCCCGACTATGCTGGAATAGAGGCAGTCTGTATCAGCCGTGCGCAGAACTGTGCATGGCTGATACAGACTGCTACACAGCACGTTCCTGTATTGCAAGTTAATGGGTCCTCTATGTTAAGAGTGTGTCATTGGGAGCCTTGGGATAATCACACATTCAGCAAATTTGTGTGTAAACAGGCTGTGCATAAATGGGTCTCCGCTAGGGAATGTAATCCCGGGATCCCGGATCCCGGGATCCCGGACTATTTTCAAATCCCGTAATCCCGGGATTGACGAACTTCGAATCACGGGATTACAAAAATCGGATTTTTTTGGTTAAAATTACATGATGCACAGCCTAATTCTTCCTTGGGCGATCGACGCTAATACGACAGCTAATTAGCAGAGGCCCTAGTAAGACTACAGAGTGCAGACGGACCATTAATTGCTGCCTGAATATCAGGGAGCTGCAGCGGTGCACCCTGCTGCCGTACTGCTGCTAGGCTGGCCTGCTACTGCCTGGGTTCCTCGCGTTGCGGTCGGTCGCACTGACCGTGGCCATCTGGGATTCTCGACCTGGTTTCGGGCCGTGGTATCACTATCAACTATTAAGTATCAACACATCCCTGCTGCTGCCAAGTGTCACTACCTAATGAGTCATAGCTCGAGCTCAATTCGCGGTCGAAGTAGACAAGGCGTATTGCATTATACTGTTATTTGACCTACTACTATACTACGTCTAAGACGATGACAGTCATATAGAATAGCGTTTAAAAACTAATTTAGTTAAATATATTTCATAGATTTCATAAATAATAAACGTCAGTTGAGGCGGAACGTGCATTTTCGGCGGTACCACGGTAGGTGTTCTATGCTATAAGATAAGCTCAAGGCTAGGACATTCTACTATTGACACTTTTACGTTTCTTGCGATCATTGTATCGTAAATAATTTTTAATAATACATGGATATTGAACTTTTAACTTTTCATTTTAAGTAACAAGTTAACAATACAAAGCCACAACGTTCTAAAAATCATTATCTTTAGTACACAACTGCGTTGTAGCATTAAATATAGGGACCTATATTATTCTAGTCAAGACGAATTTTCCTTGCAAACGTCAATCCCGGGATCCCGGGATCCCGGGATTGATTCATTTCCAATCCCGTAATCCCGGGATTGGCAAAATGCTCCGGGATTACATTCCCTAGTCTCCGCTGTATTTATGTACAACATCGGCAGAATTTAGAAAGACCAAACAATGAGACATTGTATTGTATTGTATTTTCGTTTATTTAATAACTTGCTGTCAAGACGCAACAAGTAACATCAATGCATGATTATGCAGTTATAGTATTAGAGACTATAGTACTATTATTGCTTTGGGCCTGGATAATGCACTGTTCAGCACTTTAATAGGTATAGTTCTAATGGGGCAAATTAGATTGGATTATATTATTGAGAGTGAGGCATAACGAGGATTCAGACAGCATGTTTGCCAAGTCATCGCTTTTCACATGTCTTACCTAAAAAATATTATGTATTTGCAACTTCTATCACACTGGTGTCTAATGCACAAGGCATCAACTGATGGCACATCAAATAACCAAATAATCAGGTCAACAAACCAAGCCATGCTCAGATTTTTTTTTAAATATATAAAACCAATTAAATAACACTGGCTTGTTCAAACTTCATTTCTAAACAAGTTTCGTGTTTACACTTTAATGTTATAGACATATACATTTTTACCCTCAAGGGATAAAATGACCAAAATCCCTACTGGCTGTCGTCAGAAAAACAGCTAAATGTATTGGGTATGCAAAAGGTTACTTACAATTAACTCCATCTGAGGCATTAGATCAATATCGACACTCCTGAATCCTCATTAATATTTTGATTTACATTTAAAAAATAAAAGATTAATTCATGCTCAAAGCACTGACCTTGTTTTCCCTTAAAATTTCCTTCAGTTTTGATAAACTTGATTTTTTGCCTAGCATAGATGTATAAACCCTGCAAAGAACAAAGAACATCTAATTTATCACACATCCTTCCTGAACCCAATTCACAGTCAATTTCAAAGTACCTTAAGTTAATAAACATGTCCCTCACAATTATAATTAATTAAATATTTATTTCAAGTTTTTCAGAACTCTGCTTGACTGTTCATGTTCAATTTTTGACAAGAATAAAAGATATTTCAACAGTTCTGTTTCAAGACAGTTATGATCTGAATAATAACCAATTAACATAGTTACCTAACTCTATTCTTCAGCGTCAGACTACTAGTAATAATCATCTCCCGAACAAACTCCACTTCTCCACCTGGATATATGCATTCAACTGGACTGGCGGTGTTGACAGAGCTTGGCTCCGATCGGTCAGAACTGCGGTTTGTTAGGGTGCCCCATGCCTCCAGATTGCTGCCATAGAACGGTGGATTGCACATACAGAAGTCGTATTTGTCATCAGAATCATGTAGTATATCCAACAATGAAGTATTCTCAATGACTTTGATAACTACAGAGAGTCAAAAAATGCAAATTAGGCAGAATAGTCATAGTCAAATTGGACTGCTTGTGAATATCGTGAATCAAAGGAAATTTAGTCACCAGCATCAGGCAAAAGTAATCTACATGCAGCTTACTTAACGAATTGGTCGACTAACTTTGACCATGTGTATTATGTTCCTTAAATGTTATAACAAAGCTCTTGAACTTTAGGATTTAAATGCAACAGCAAAGTTACACCCAGATGATATTAATCAAGCAACCTAACTTGACAACAAATATGAACTTTATTCTACAAAATTTCAAAACAATGAAAAACTCGGGCAAGGTTTGACTGAGATTATTCCACACAGGATTAGTGGTCTGAAATAATATAAAAGATAATAATAAATATATCAGCTTCAACAAAGCATATCCAATTAATGAAAGCACGCGAGTGTATCTGGATACAGTGAAAGTCTTGTAAGTGCAGACGATGGGAATCAAGTCGTCAGAACCACATGATAATGGAATGTGTGCTACAGCAGTCAAGTCTACTACTGGTACTAACAAAGGCATGAACAAGAGCAAGTGCAGCTAAAGCGTACGGGAAATGATCGGCAATGCCACAGCTGACAAACACAGGCACGACATACAAGATTTAGGTGCTCAAAAAAGGTAATTTACTTGTCTTGGACAGCCCCAAGACTGGGCACAGATACATTATCGGAGTTTAACTGTATTGCGACTTTTAATAGCCTGTAAAATAGAGTGCATAAGTCTCCAGATTAGGTGTATACATGTATAAACAACTTTTCTATGATCACATGGGCATTAGAGCTGTCAGAGGCCTGCATCTGCCTCGTCAAACAAAGGAGGCACCTGGGCCGGGAATGCAAATACTCAAAGCTTGACCAAAGAAACATAATGATTATTTTGAGCAGATTGCTGTACGAGTCACAGGTTCATGGCTTATTGACCTACAGTCCGTTGATCCCTCGACCTCAGCTTACCTTTGATCTTATCTCCGATGTTATTTTGCTGAATGTTTCTTTTTGCATATTCTAGATTGGTTGCATCCGCTTCTGTTGCTAAAAATGACCAACCATTCTTTCTGGCGCCAATTATAGGATAGACACAAACTGCTCCTGTGCCTAAAAATGTAGAAAAAGCCAAAACTATGTCAAATACACAAAAGATAAACAGCATACAGCAAGGATGCAATATTAAAGAAATGTTACAAAGCATGTGCTCATTAACTAAACCATCCTTATATGGCGGTCATCACAACATGCAAGAACTTCACTTCATTGGTTTATTTCTACTATATCTATATTAACCTGGGAAAAGGATAATGATTCAATTGTTGACTTTATTTTGGAACAACCATCAATATGTATTTTGATAAGGGCACTACAAAGTCCCCAGATCAGCATATCACAAATCGAAACAATACCTGTAACATGTTAATCAAAATACACTTTCTGTCCCAAGCAAAACTGAAAAATATTTAATGCTTAACCACCTGAATCATAAACTTAAGATGATAATCCCAGCAAGGAATTTAATCACCTTAATTGTGACAAGAAATGAACAGCTGACAAGCCTTACCAATGTCAATTCCTCTGATAGTTGAGTCTCCAGAGAGAATGTCTTCCAACCATAGAATATAATTAATTCTCAATGGAATCGTAGGTATCAGTCGATCGGTTGGTATTTCCACGTCAACACCATATTCATCTTTGAGCAAAGCCCACGTCAAGACCTTTAAACATGCAGGATTCTTGAAGTCAACGTGGACACGGCCCTTGCTGTCTTTTGTTGTCTGCTGTCTGAATGTCTCATACTTTTCAGCCAACAAACTGAAATCTGGTTTCTTGACTTTGAATGGGTTACGTGGATGCATCAGTGAATTCAAAGCCATTGTTTATTAATTCAGTCTGTCAAAAAAAGGTTTACACATAAGTGAATTTGTGTCACCAACTGTATTGAATGGTCTACCTCTTCGGTATCTTAGTGAAATAGAAGCTAATTGAATGGTCTTTTAGGATTAAAGACTGCTCTGTTCTACCAGAGGTGCATCGGATGCATGTCTGAATAGGTATCTGTAAGACACGCATCAACAATTCTGTAATAAACTAGCATAGGACTGAGTGCTGACAGTATATGCTAACATAATGCTGTAATGTCCAAGCAACAGTGTGGGAAAGCTAATCTAATGGACCTATCAAACAGCTAGGAAAGTCCAAAGGACAGTAACTGGACGTTGCATGCAACCAGTGGATAAACTGTTCATCCATCGTAATTGTAATGGTAACTTCAAATTTCTAAAGTGCTATTTTAAAGCTAAGCACTGAGCACCAGCTAATTCACGAGCACTGCAATCGTATCTGGGAGGTTGTCCACAGAGTGATGTGAAGTTAAGGTCCAAGTCCGGTTACCAGAGAGACCAAAGCAGCTGCTAGATGTAGTGCATCTCCTACTTTTGAAAATCTAAATCTGAAGCCTATCTGGCAATTCTACAACAATACTTGCTACAATGGGCGAATAATTTACGACGTTAAACTACACGTTTACCAACTTTTTAGAAAGAATAATGTTCAAGAATAAAACACGAACAAAATTTATATATGACGTGTCTACACTTCTAAAGATATTCAGTGTATGCATTAAAATGAACTAATATGGTCAAATTCATGAAAAACAACATAGCTGCCAAAGAGTTAACTTACTAATTGTGGCGCTGAAAAAAAACTGAGAACACAGCAACAGTATTTCGAAGACATGCACAACAGGCGTTTTAAGTGTAAATTACGCAAGCTAACTTATAGGGTACTTTCAATATACGCAATTTTTATTTCAATTGCAAATTAATATTTAAAACGCAACGATGTTGGCAAACATGTACAAGACCAGACGATAATACAGTAATCTATCTGGTCCACTGATCTACGTAAACACCAGCTTTCGTTTACGTTAGCACGCTAATGCTGTAGACCTGGACAGAAATGGTGTAAATCATGGTGTAAATCATCGCCGTATAATATACGTCGATGGTGTGTTACTGGTATAACTTTCACGGCATCTTGTCACGCGGATAATTTACTGTGGAAATCGACTTTAAACTAATTTATTTGGTCCATTTTTAGCCAAATCTTCACAGTTCACAGTATACGGGTCTACCGGCTATTCCTTCGTTATACCACAGAATCGATAAAGCGGTTAAACTTATCTAATCTATAGTAAGAACTTCTATAGTAGGCCTAATAATGCTCAAGGCCCAGTACGTGGCGGCGCCAGAGGGGATGGGGTCTCAGCCCCAAAAAGTGGGCAATCACTGCAAATCACAGGGAGGAGGGGGGCAAAAAGAGAAGGGCTTGGAACTTTAGCCCCGAAACCTGAAATCCTGGCGCCTCCACTGTTAAGGAATCAGTCGATGGTTGCCACTATGCAAAATCGTAGTCCAAGCCAAAATCCAGGACGAGTCAAGTGGAAAGCCAAAAAGGAAGTCCAAGACGACACGAAAACAGAATATAGTGAGGAAATAACATCTTTGGTAATACTATATATAGTGCCACGTACGCTGTCATCAACAGAACAGGCGAGCCTGCTCAGTCGTTCTTATCCACGGAATGTCCAAAATCGACGCATACACCCATATCCCAATAGCCTACGACTACGTACAGCGTCGTAACATTATTTAAAACATATTTTAGCTATTTTCATTGCTCATCCAACTTAAACTTCTGCTATAAATAGCCTCATCCAAATTCTAATGTTACTGCAATGATTTAGCATCATGAATACCATGTTTTCATCGCTCATCCAACTTCTAGTTTTACTAGCACATTATACTTATGAACTAATGTAGGCTACGTATTGGGTTTTTGAGTGGCCGAGTGGGTTGGTAGCCCGCTCACCACGCCGGCGACCCGGGTTCGATTCCGGGTCGGTCGGTTTATCAGAGATTATAGTTTCTCGGATCTTTACTGTGGGTGGCTCGGTCGCAATATAAACGTGGAGTACAATACAATACAACACACCTGGGGCGCGGTGGTATAGGGGTATGTTCTGTGCCTTGCAGCTGGAGGGTTGCGGGTTCGAATCCACCTCAAAGCCGCCGCGTAGGGACCCTGGGCAAGTCCTTCACTCGCAATTGCTCATGCGCTTCGGCGTGAAACTCCGATTCAGCGTTCGCGCAGTAGTCGGGAGCGCCTCTGAATGGGCAATCTGGTAGGGGCGCTATAACAAGTGTTCAACTACAATACAATACAATATGCTGTCCAGACAAACTGTTAAGTAGCACTAAGCGATATTTCCGTTTTCGTCGTGTTTTGTACTGTAATATGAATTTCTTTGAAACTGCGCTGTACATGTAGGCCTATTTGGTATCTAGGATAAACAACACGCGATAGTCCTGACCGCCAGAGGGTCGTCCATAAAGGACGTCCGCAATTAGAAGAGGGAGAGGTGAGCCAATGCGGACAAAAGGGAGGGTTATGACCAGTGCGGACGTCCGCATATAAATTTGATACATAGCTTTTTCAGTACGAGGAGCCGATAGATAAATGGTAACATATATCACTGGCGTGAAGAGCAGAACATCGAGTAGGAAGCCTTCCTTTCGCCAGATGGCGTTGGTAAAATCAGTAGTACGAAATATGGACGCCATGCATGGCTGCCATAGTTAAATTCGACTCCTGTTAAACTTGTTATCGTCTGATAGTACTGTGTCATGTAAATCTTACTGCATACATGTCAGTTTCAATTAATAAAGACTATTATGTTTATTATTATTTAACCTGCGCCTGAAATGCCAACTTCAGATTTTATACAAAGGGTCTGATACAAGCATATAAATCATCCATGCCAATAAAAAATTTAAAACTAAACATTCAGAACTCTTTAGTTAAATCTGTTTTTCTTTATTTATCATCTTTAACTGTAAGCTACGATGCGGTTTGTCATATGGCATGATTTGATCAACAATAAAACGAATATCATCAGTCAAATGACAGTCTGTACTATTTAAAATTGGAAATGTGTTGCAGACAGCTCAATAATGATATATCTTATTTGTCCCAAAAGTTTATGTTTAGCTATTTATAAGTTGGAGTCAAATACTGAAATGAAGAGTAACACTGCTCTAGTACAGAATTTCTAACTACTGCTACAGTGCGTATAGATGCAAGCAGTTGTTTCCGAACAATACATCCAATTTATTACAAAATCAATTTCATCCATTATCACAAATTGCAATGATTGTCAAATCATAATGTGGGCTATGTGGCTAAGCTCATTATGAAGACTTTTCTGGTAAAATATATTTCAGTTCTCATACACATAAGAAAGTACAACTAATCAGTTTCAATAATTTTATAGAAACAGTAGTCAGGCAGGCTCCAGTGTAGTTTATTGCATATATAAGATTACAATAATACGATATTACTTGTCAATTGTTGGGCTCATTCAGAGTTAGATTTCTCCTACAGCAATGGTGCACATAGAAATACAAGTATTTCAACTTTTGAAAGAATTAAACGTGTTTCATTTCAAAACAACTTAACAAGCATCCTACATTTATCTGTCACATACTGTTGAAACTGTTAGCCTATAACATGCAAAAGCATACTTATTAGATATTAATTTTAGCTATCCAAAACTGCAGAACATGTAAGTTCAACACCAAGCTTACAAGTTACTACCTTTTGAATAAACAAGACACTTTTAAGTGAATATTGTTACTGATGGAGGCTTCAAACGCATCCAAAATGCCCTGGACTGTGTGGTACTACATGTCTGTACTCGTACAAACTTTTTAACCCTGTTCAATCCGCTGCATTGGCTGCCTGTTGAATTCAGAATAAGATTTAAACTTGCCTGTTTGACCTATAAGCACTCCCAGCTACTTTCAACCACTATTATCTCCTTATGTCCCTCCCCACATTCTGAGATCTTCTGACATGGGTCTCTTGGCTGAGCTGTCAGTGTGTATGCCACATTGCTGCCCCAAAGGAATGGAATCGCCTCCCAATCTTTGTTCGAACTCCATGTCTTCCTGCCGAGTGACTAACAAAGCCTCAGAATCACATTTCTGTGACTTAATGCAAGGTAAAGATGCTTGTAATAATATTAATCATAGTGATGATATTAAATGAGCAAAACACAAATTAACTGTTTAGCATTTTTACCATTGTTTACGAAGACAAAATAATATTCTACATTTTCACTGGTGAGAAATTCGGAATTTTTACCAATAAAAAATCATTGAACATCCATACATCACACCACATTCATTACACCTTTCCAGTCCTGGCCATTCAATTACATGTAAATTTTTTCACAAGTGAATTCAATGTGTCATCAGGGCCCCGGAGCGCTCGGAGGCTCCGGAGCACATGCTCCGTGTGCTCCAATGGTTAACCCGGGCCTGCTGTTCACTGTTGCTATAGCTTGACAAAAGAATGTTTGGCCTTATTTAGAATGTTGTGCCACGATACTCACTACGACTCTGCAAAAACTTTCACCATGACTATTGTCTGTCAACTACAATATTTATACAATATGATAATTTGATAAATGCACAACAACAGTTTGTTTCAAACAATTATCATTCTGCTTGCTGGTAGAACTGTACACCTGCAGGGCTCACAACTGCAGGCAGTCCCACACCTGCAGAGATGACCTACTCAAACGGTCTCTGCAAAATCCTAGTAAGGTCCGAAATGTGGATCAGTTCAGCTTCTGCCGTTCTTTTCCCACACGGATATGTCACTGTCCGAGTTTTGCAACATCAAAAAACAAAGAAAAGCATGACATTCGCAGCAGCGTCGCGCTCTTGGATGTTAATAGCAAATAATCGCCGATGATCTTTGAGATAAAGAGAACGAAACCGTAGATGAGTATATATCTAGTCACGGATACAGATATAGGACACGTGACCAGACATACACCCACCCACTGCTCCATTCTTAAAAGTCACTGTCGCTTCAGAAATATGGTTGCACATTACTACTGCATGCACTGAACATTTCAGTTGTTCTGTTTTTGCCACAGAAACCATCGCCAATCACCACCTGAATCTGTCCGAACAGAAAAATCTGTCAACCCCGCCTTAAACTGTGCGCCACATCCTTCCTTCAGGAATTAACCTTCCATGACACCATCACGTGATCCCTGTCGGCAGTCGGGAGAATTCATCTTTTGACTGCGAAGGAAATATATAGCGCATTTATATTGTTGGATCCTTCTACACACAATTGACTGTATAAGGTTGGAATGGTTCTCAGACATTCCAGATTGGTGCATGGGGAGTGTAAAATAAAACTAGTATCCTGCCAACATGCACGATTAGCACTTACAAGATGGTTTTTAGATAAGCGGATGAGTGAACTTTCAGCACTGACATACCCATATAAAACCCATAATACACAACAAAACAAGATCTACGGTGGTTCATAAGGCTAACATATGTGTGAGAACCACCACTAATAATATTGCATATCTGTAATAACCCATCTGTCCGAGCCTGGCCTTGATGATGCCGAGTGTCATAATGTGCCATATGGGACGTCTTTTGTGAGACCCATATAAGGCCCAAATGGGTCCAATCAAGTGTTTATGGCATAATTCAAACCGTTGACCATGAAATTGTTCTGGACATTTTTCCCCTTATTATGTCTGTCGTCGTTGCATTGTTGAGAACAGTACTCTCGTGACGCTCACTTACTTGCTTAGAGTGTGATTACGGCTGCTGGAAGCGGATGATAGATAAATCATCGGTGTCGTCTGTAGCAGATGATGCAAATGCGCTGCTGGCATCAATATGAGGTAAAGAAATATTATGGCAGATTAAACGCAACCTAATCAAATATTGGCTATTGAAATATTTCTGAGCTATTTGGTGTTAGTTGCTAACTTGCGATTTAGAATAGGCTACGTGGATAGAAGACTGCGTTATTTTGTCGAGCGGTGTGTATAGCTGCCCTGGCCGTTGTCAGGGCCATAATAATATTATAATGATTGTATGATAAGCTACAATTCATTTTCAAATTATTCTAATGTTGTTCTTTGATAATGTCGACACTGATGAACGATCATTAATTTTAACATTGATTCTTCATGAATTCCATTTGTCTTGTCAGGACCTGTGCTGTCCTGCAAACCTGAAAAGCGCAGCTGTCAGAGCTGCGGCTGTATTAGATATCGGGATCAGCAGCGCAGGAGACAAACGATGCAACGTCAGAATAAAAAGAGCTTGCGCAGAGATTTCGGGGATAGAATTATCTACTATGAAAATTTTCAAAATTTCTTAAGGGAGCACTGTAAACATGTCATTATAAGGGAGTATTCACAATTCACTGGCACACAACTCATTGGCAGCTTAGGTTGCTTTGGTGAATTTTACCCTTCTTATTGTGAAATCAAGCACGTACAATATTTGAGCAAAGACACCCGTATGTTGCAATGTTGTATATAATTTTCCATCTGTTACTCCTCAAGAGCATTCTGGCTTGACAAAGCTAGGTGATCAGTTCATGGGTTTATCTCAAAGTTTATAATAGCTTGAGTTTTCTACAATGCTAAGAAAAATAGGTCTAAATTGTGGGAATCAATTTATTCACAGGCACTCATTCAAGACAAAATTGATAGGCAGGTAAGGTCAGAATTGGCTTAAGGTCTAGAGCAAAGGGTCAAATGGATACAGAATTACAGCATTAGTAGTAAATGTTGTGAGTGAACTGTTATTGAAGTGACTATAATGGAGCATAGGGTAAATTTGGCAAGAAAGAGAAAGCTTAAGGTAAATTTGGAAGAGTTCAACAGAAAGGTAAACTGGATTAATTTGACAGAGATCTGGGATTCTTGGTAGTATTCGAGACACAAGAAAAGGGACTAGGAAAACAGAGAGTAGGTAAACATATACTTGTGGAGGATGAGCAAACTGATGAAGGGTCTTTGGAGTTTGTTTCAGTGTTGGTGCAGTTTTGACTCTAGAATAAGTGATTAGCATTTGTAAAGTGTATGTATATATTTTCTTCAAGTTTTAGTATATGACCCTTTCTGCTTTTTGTTGCAACTTTAAAAAATCACCATAATTATTGCTATTACTTTTATTAATACATTACGTTTATTAATACATGTACGGTATTGGGAGCTAAAAAGCAATCCAAGAGCTTGCCATAAGGCATTTCTGGAGCAATTTCTCAAACTTCCCATGGATGTGAATGCAGAGCTTCTCATTTGAGGCGATCGATCGATTGATCTCCTTGGTCGATCGCCTAGCCAAGGTCTGGTGGATCGATGAATCGATCGCGCAGATTGAGCGTGATCGATTTACTCCAAGAGGGAACTGGAGCCAATATTTTATTTACCTAATTTACATTAGGCCTATGCATTGAGTTCAACTTCTGTCAGGCAATACTGTTACTGTAATCATTATAGCCAAGTAGGCAGTAGCATGTTAAAACTTGTTGCAACTATGAATTATGCGGGACGTATAGCCTAACAAGCAACAGCGCTCGTTTAATATTTCGGTTGCTGGCCCTAGGACTGGAATGAGCTCCCTGTTGAGCTACGCCTAGTGAATAGAGTTCACACGGTCACACCATTACATTCTTAAATAACTTAACGACTGTCTTACTTAGTCGTGGCTGGACTAGGAGCGCTTCTGAGTCGATCATCTTGAAGAGGCGCTATATGAAAACTAATTAATAATACTATCAATAGTAATAATAACTGCACTGAGATAGGTCTACTAGATTAGTAGCCTACTATATAGGCCTAATATGCAGCTATGTGTACTATATAGTATTATGCTGATGATACCAATATCTTTTATTCTCATGGTTCTTTGGACACGTTATTTCAAATTGTGAATTCTGAGTTAACCCTTGTTGCAGACTGGTTTTGTGCTAATAAGCTAACACTCAATATTGATAAAACAAACTACATTCTCTTCAAATCTCATCGAAAAAGCTATCCCTCTGATTGCCCTAATCTGTACATTGATGGTGTTCCTATTACTCAAGTTGAATCAACTAAATTCTTGGGTGTTTATGTAGACCAAAACTTAACATGGAATGAGCATATAAGAAATATTTCATCAAAAATTGCTAAGAATATTGGAATTTTATCTCGTATTTCTTATCTGCTACCATCTTACACTCGTACTACTCTATACTACTCACTCATTTACCCCTACTTTTCTTACTGCAATATAGTATGGGCCTCAACTTATAAATCTCGGCTCCATAGCTTAACTATACTGCAAAAACGTGCTGTCCGTTTCTTAGCAGGTGTTCCATACGGTTCTCACACTAAGCAACTATTTTCTGAGTTTGGATTATTAAGGGTCGAACTCATCAGGATCGCTCAAATCGGGGAATTTATGTATCGCTATATGATCATGACTTGTTACCACTGGTATTCAAAGGCTTCTTTTGTCGTACTTCCAGCATCCATTCTTACAACACGAGAGGTTCGAATTCCTATCGTCGTGACTATGCTCACACTAATACTCGTTTATTCTCTATCAAATTTACTGGTACCTTGGTGTGGAATAATATCCCTCTAGCTATTCGTTCTTCACCTAATCTCTTGATATTCAAAAAAAAGCTACGCTCCCTCCTAGTTAATAAATTAATTGACTTAACTTAGTTGTATTTGTCTGTACTGCTATTTTAGTTAAGATTGTAGCCTATATTGTTTTGTTAATGTCGTTTAATGGTCTCTTCTTATGTTTTTGTTTGTTTATTCCAATCTAAGTATCGACTGGCTGTAATTTAGCGGGATCCATGATCCCTTCTGGACCCCATGTAACCAGTAGGCCTACATATCAATTCATTGCCTTATTGTTTCATTGTTTTAATCTTTTATTTCCATGTGTTTAACTGCACTTCCCACTCATTCCTTTTACTTTCGATATTTAGTTTAAATTAGTTAAGGTTAGTTAAGATTTTTATGTTAATCAAGTCAACAACTGTTATACTATGTAAAGCATCTTTCGGTCGCCACATATTATGTTGAAATTGTATAGAGGTGTCCCTACTTAGCGGGATCTTTGATCCCTTCAGGGCCTTCCCTTGTGGCATTCAACAATCCATACTTAAAAGTGCAATCTGATTTGTAATATTATTGTTTATTGTTGTTTGGCTACAAATAAACGATTGATTGATTCAGCTATACGAATACGATCGATACACAAAAACCATTGTACACAAAAGCTCCCGAGGTCGATCGCGCACCAATCGCCTACGCAATCCAGCGCGATCGATTTTCAAATCGCCTTCTATTTTCAAATGAGAAGCTCTGTGTGAATGCATGGTACTGGAGAGCAGATAGTGCTTCCTTGTTTGGAGAGCTACAGAGATTCACAGCAAGGGATAGCACGGCTGCAGTGATTATTATTATTATTATTAAAAATCACTTATCAATAATTTATTGATACCCTTTGCTCTAGACCTTAAACCAATTCTGATCTTACCTGCCTGTCAATCAATTATTATTAATATTCTTATTATTTGCCTATTTATTATAATTTTGGACATTTTCATGATTGTAATAATGACAATTATGTGTTTGAAAAGATCTGAGCAGATTTCATTTGGTTTTCTATTTCTAACAGCACTCTTAGGCTACAGAAGCGTTTGGCTGCATCTGTGCTCAAATGTGGCCGAAAGAAAATATGGCTGGATCCAAACGAAACAAACGAGATCTCAAATGCCAATTCAAGTATGTCCACCCGAGGAACTACCATACTTAAAAAATTATCATGACACTGATAAAAGTTATTTAGAATATCTACATTCATTACAAGTTTCTTGATGTGATGTATGGTTTTATCAGTGCCATTCTATAATATAGTTTATTCTGATCATTAGCAAGTAAATTTTAATGATTGAGAGGCTGCTGATCGTGGATTTTCCTGATATACAAGCTTCAAGCTTTTAAATAGCTAAGTTTGAAACCCTATGACTGGATGGACATAACTAGCCTGTTTATGATTACAGGATTTCCCACAACTTAAACTTGTAAATAATTACACCATAACTGAAACTGCACTATGTTGGACAAAATTCATTGGTGATTGCTTTGAATTCATCAATTTCCTGTTATGGCACCTAAAATAAATGCCACCCATCCACTGGTACGTCATTTCTAACTTACTGGTTCATATCTTAGGACAAAACATTAGGAAGCTGATAAAGAATGGACTGATCATCCGGAAGCCAGTAGCAGTGCATTCTCGTGCACGTGTGCGCAAGAATGCGATAGCCAGGCGAAAGGGTCGCCACACAGGAACTGGAAAGAGAAAGGGCACAGCAAATGCACGCATGCCTCAGAAAGTGGTCTGGATTCGACGAATGCGAGTCCTGCGCAGGCTGTTGAAAAAATACAGAGAGGCAAAGAAGATCGACAAACATCTGTTAGTACCAGCAGTTTACTTAACTCTACCACTGCCATTCGTGCAAATGTAGACAGTGTATGCATATTTATGCTATATCTTGCTGGTAGACTCGTTAACCTGCACATGCAATCGTGCATTACACCTGATTCTGACGGCATGCCTCTCTATGGGCGCATGTAAACAGCATTTCACTGTATGATGCCCTACAAAAAACCTGAAATTATCAAGTCCCTTGGTGCTATAGCTTGAAGTCATATACTATAGGACTTAAATATATTATATTGTTTATTATGCAAATGACCAGGTCATGTAAATATTCATCTTAACCAGTTTGTAATAGAGATTTTACTGAAACTGTCAGTCTCATCGACTTATGAATATGCTCCATACACACACTCCATACACACAGCACCACCCATTAGCACAGCAACTTTGATTGAGTCATAGACTCATAGTTATGGTAAACTTTAAGTCACGATTCTCAAAAGTAATTGCCAGGAGACCTACATAACTGTAACATGCAGTATTCACCTAATTATTCAATTCTAGCCAAATCCAGTGCATTATCAAGCTAGATGGGATCTAGGTCCACTGTGCTAAGTTTTTAAGAAGTCTTTTCCAAAAAGCAGTGTTGTTTTTCAGTCACCACCAACTGTACATGAAGTGCAAGGGAAACGTCTTCAAGAACAAACGAGTTCTCATGGAACACATCCACAAAAAGAAGGCTGAAAAGTCACGTTCAAAGATGCTTACGTAAGTAGTTCATCTCCCGTCCGACTCTTTATCTTGCTTTAAAATCAATGCCATATTTCAAATTTGTTTAAATCTGTCACAGCGAATGAGGCCGACAGTGAACAAATGATGAAAACAACCATTCGTTACACGTACCAGTAATTAGCTATATGTACATGTATACATGTATGTATGCATGTATGAAGACACTTTATATAGCACCTTTTAAGTACCTCACAAATTGCGGCACACTTGGCTATTATATTTACATCCGCTAGTTAGAAGAAACACAGTACATTAATTAGAGCAATCCAGTAGTGGGTTTCCAAATGGTTTCATAAAGTTATGAATGCAACTTTGGCCGATGTTTGTGTCACACGTTTATGTAAGTCCAACCATTTAAAATTTAAATGTTCATGTCCTCTTCATGATTGTCAGCTGCTGTACCGGTAATCTATTTTTTTATTCATCAGCTGTCTAAAAAACTAAATTATACCCTTCCACTGATGTTTTGACGGCTCTCAGAACAGTTGCTTTTGACTAAAGACAGCAACAGCAACAAATTTTATGATGGCTGGTGTCATCATTGTTGGCGTCAGAATAAACAAGAGCTCATATTTGTATAAAATTATGATAGTTAATTTTTAGCTCTTCACATATTGCTACAAGTTTGCCTTACTACTTCTTTGGCAAAAATTTAGCAGTTTAATTGCATTTTGTTCAGTTCATGATACTATATTTGGATTTTAAAATCTATAATTCTGATTTTTGTTTAAAATTTGTCATTTTTAAAAAATCAGATTTGAGGTAAACACTTTAACTGATCAGTTTTTTCTTAACAGAATATTGTTGAGGAATTGGAAGACAAATAAAGATATACAATAATCTTTATATCAATGCTTTTACGTGTTTGTTTGCATATAAACTGATACAGGTCAGGTTCACCAAAACATAGCTGCTGTATTGTAAATCAGGACAAATTTGTTACTTGAAGATAATTTTAATAATAAATTGCAATGAAACATTTGTTCTGCTAAACTCATTAAATGTTTCCGAGTTGTACCATAAAATGTAGCTATAACGTACATGTCATTATGAACAGAGCATTTTAGCATAGTCCCATTAGGCTTAACAAATCTTAATTTTAATATTCATTATCAGTCACAAACATCACATAAAACTCATTGAGCTTCGAAAATGACAAATTTGAACTTTTATTTGAACTTTTATTTAAAAAAATCGTGAGTGGGCCAGAGGTGGCCCACGGGCTGGCTCTTTGACACTCCTGCACTATATAAATCGATAAATTGTTCTCTTGTTATTCATTAACGGTTCAACCTAGTAATTTATTCACGCATTTGAAGCTCACACACAAAATCAGTAAATTTTAATCTGAGACATAAATAGCAATAAGCAAAATCAGTTAACCGAAATGTCATTAAATTCAAATTTCATTTTAAAATGTGTGACACATTCCACAAACTGACCCGGCTTCATAATTATGTCTTAACTTAATTGCGTCTGCCAGTGTCATATGAACAAAACCAAGAAGCACAACTGACGTTCTGGATATAATAACACAAACATGTATGAAATAAGAAAAGACATAATGCTGTAAGACTAAGACCTCTTTATGTTATTTGTATTTTATTTGATACCTTACCAGTCTTACAGGCTAATCTTCTGGATATTGACCTGATTGCGACGTGGTTTTGGTGCACCATCAGTTGATGCCTTGTGCATTAGACACCGGCGCAATAGAAGTTACTAATTACAATTACTATAATACCAATTATACCAAAAACCTCTGTATAGGTAATGAGTTATTTAAGTTAATGCAAAAGGGAATGTCTAAATACGAAGACATTTATGTTAAAAATCACAACCTTGCACCAATCATACAGATATGCATAGCATTACACTGGCACAAATAGAGATTCAAAGCTGAAACTGTCATTTCAAACGAACAAATTTTATTATTAACTGGCCAGACAACAGTTTCTCTTATTTCAGTTCTTTAAAAAAGCAATTGTAAACCTTCAGATTGCTTCTATGTACCATTAAGAGATCAGTCACAACAAATGCATCTTCGTAAGCAAGACGCTATCAGTAATAAAAAACACAATAGCAACTGCAGAAATTCTCACTCCAAACATAAGGAAACTAGCAATCCAAACATTAAAGAATTTTGTCTCATTAACTGATGTTTCCTGTGCATTTCAGTGACCAAGCTGAAGCACGCCGAGTCAAGGTGAAGGAGGCAAAGAAACGGCGTGACGAGAGACAAGCTGTTAAACGACAGGAGACATTAAAGATATTTGCCAAGGATGATGACCCAGTGAAGAAGTAAAGAAACATGGCCAAGACGAATGATTTTTGTCGATCAGTCTCGTGTTATTTAGATTTTCAGTTGCGTTTACTGCTTAAGCCAAGTGTGTTGACAAGTGTTGGTGGTGCACAAGAATTGCTTTGTTGTAGTAGTATTAGATTGCTTTGCTGCACTGACTGGAAGATAAAATGCAGAAACTGAATGCAGAACATTCACTGAAAATCTCCACCATCTGAAATAATTGTGAATCGGTCTGTAACTCTGTATGCGACTGTAGCTAACAAGAATGCCAAGCTAGAGAATATTACTATATAAAACCCATAACATGTAGGTACGTTTCACAGTAGCCACATTATAGAGTACAACAGCATCAGTTAGGATAATTGTTGTATCAGTGCTAATAATTAATATCAAAATGTCACTGACAGTTGTTCTTATGTATTGATGAAATCTTGAGTCATAATGTAATGAGTAACTTATATAGTGCTGCTCACAGCAGTGGCCATTCAGTAGCACTCCCAATGCGAGTACCCCGAGACGAAATAGGTTTTGAGGAGAGAGATGTAGGAACAGATCCAGACAGAATGGAAACAAGTAAACAGGAGGGGAGGGATTCCGCAGGGCAGGCCCAGTGGTGGCAAAGATCTAGTTTAGGCCAAAGTTGTACTAGTTCGCAGGCCAGAGATCATGCCGGTCCAAAGAGTGGAGAGGTCGGAGAGAAGCTGCAGAATGAGGAGAGCAATGAGGTCTCTGAGATATTTCAGACCAAAACAAGGACTTTGAACTAAATGTGGGCTGTAAGAGGAAGTTGGTTGACCATGTACAAGTGCAGTATCAGATTAAAAAGTGTGTAAAATGTAATTAATATCAATGAAATAATAGTTATCAATATCGCTAGTCCTCGTCAGGACATAAGCATTCCAACGGCTAGATATTTATTAAAAAAATACTAATTTGTATCCAACTTATTTTGTTTTGATACACAAAAATTCTGTTCAAAAGAGCATTAATAGAAATGAATCTGGTCATTTTCAAGGTCAGACTGAATAGATTTTCATTTAATTCCTGTATCACACTCACAGTAGCATGCTTCGTTACAAAACAAATTCTCATAGAAGATGGCCATGAACATGGATCCAAAATTTACTCTCGTTATAGAAAATAAATTCATTATATTGTTACCTCATTATCTGGCAGTTCTTGATATGACTCTTGTACAGCATTATAACAAGTTTCTGGTGTATGTAAACTGTAATTAGCATAACTCAAATACGACCAATAGATCACAGCTCGAAGTCATTCTGTACAAGTACATTGGACGCTTCTTGTAACATCACATCAGGTACTATATTGTCATAAGAGCATCATATTATACTGAGGTAAAGCTGTGACGTTTATTTTGAGATCCATATTCATGACTCTATAATTACAAGAAATTGTCTTGCGTACGAAGTAAGTTAGTAGGGTCCACTGATGTTCAGTTTTAATCAGAGATTAACATGTAATTTTGTGTCACAAATCCACTTTAACCACGAGCTGCATCAGTTTCCCAGTCACGTTTAGTATAGTACATGCTCGTTGTTAAAGTGTTAAGGTTCTCAAAAGGTACTACATAAACATCCAGACGCATGAAACTAACAATATATACAATATAAATATACACAAAATGAAAATTCAACTCATAAACTGGTCTTCAAATTTTCAATTACCGTAAACAAAATTAAATTTAATGAAGAAAAGCTCGTTAACAAAACATCGGGAAACAACTCGTCTTAATAATATTCTGCACTAAAAGTGCAACGTTTATAAGCAAATGACAGACTGGCCTGCTTAACTTTGTCTTAGGTCTTGCGTGATGATGAGCTACAGACAATTACTGGCCCAAGACTCAATCTTATTATAGTTCTTGTTGCTAACACAAGCAAATCTTGTTTTGTTTGATGCTAGAGTTTATTGGGGTCTGTGAATATTTTACAGGTTGCAAGTGATCGAATATTCATTGTATTAAAAACCACCTCTACAAGTCTGCCTGAGTGAGCATATATCAAGTTCTTTTGATGAGTTTTGTTGTCAAACGCACCTCTGACCAAGACTAATCACAACAACCTAGGAGACAGGGCTTTGTTAGCATGCGTTAAACACAACAGAAAAACACAATGTATTGACCTATTGGTAGGTATCAATACATTTGCACCATGTAGTAACCACCACATAACATTCACCTGTACCTGTGCTACTTTCCACTTGATGTGGCATTTTTAAAAACATTTTAAACAGCCTACCCTGCTGTGGTAAGCATCTGTAAGAAAAATCAAATCTTCAGTTCAGCTAGGCTGCAGTTTGAATAAAATACTGCAAAAAATTCCAACTATGGATATTAATGGATGCAGTACAGTCAGAAAAGGAGTCAGGTATTGAAACATACAAACATCTGCCTAAATCTATCAATAAAGCTTTAAGAAGGTATATTCCTCCACCAAGAATTGAAACAGAACAGTTGATATTCCTCGCTGCCACCAGCTGTCTTCCTTGTAGCAGGATTGTGTGTTAGTTCTACTTGTTTGTACATCAGTGGTCGACACCTTATAAACATTCCAAGATGATTCTTTGAATCGTTCAGAGTGGATCCATGCGTGCTGGTGCTGACTGTACAAGCCGCTTCTCTTTCCACTGAATTTGTATGAATCTAAGCAGCACTCGCATCTGGACCTATAAACAAGCAATCAAGTAATTCATAACCATTAGTACATATGACCTTAAGACATAAATAATATTCTGTTAGGTTACTATGCTATTCATTCCTTCCATAAGTTGAAGTTTTAGCAAATATATACAAATCTACTAGAAAACTGCAGTCTCTATTGAATATACAGAACTTCAGTTCAGCAACTTGGATGTGTTTATACAATACTGCAAGGCATAAAATGAGCCAGATTTGTACTTGCATGAACCCTGGCATTCTGTCAGCTACAGGAACTCTCTACCAGTCTACTTCCTCAAGTTCGCAGCTCTCCTACCAAGACTATCTTTCACTAAAACTGAAAACTTGCCTGTTTCATTCTGGCAATGGGTTCTTAATGTTCCTGTTTTCTGGCTTTGAAATGTACTCATAGTGCCAGTGAATAAGCTTCATTGACGTGGCTTTTGTGTGATGCTGAGAAATTTACATTAAATTACACTGCAAAACTTGGTAAGGATGGCATTATTAACTAACAGTGGTATTGTATTGCAACTATTTCTGACGAGGCACCATACATATGAGCACTTAAAATTAGCACTTTGTTACTCATAATGAAAGGATAGATGGTTGTTACATTATGTCCAAGTCTCAGCCAAAAGATTAAACAACTCTAGTAAGAAGCCTTTGTGGACAGCAGTTGCAAGAAGCACACTATCAAGATACAATTCCTCAACTTAACCTAGATATAGTCTCCAAATGCTTTCTAGATAAAAAAGTCAAGTCTAGTTCGACTGCAATAACTTGAAATTGAAGCAGTACCAATTACCCGTATTACCGTTAACAGATCACTTTAACATGACTGAACGCCTGGGTCCCTTTTTCTGAGGAGCAAAGGAATGTTTGCGTTCTGTGGCACGAGATCCACATACCAGATTCTGAAGACATGCAGTAAAAATTACATTCAGTCACCAAGACATCATATTCAAGTGCCGCTGTAACACCATATTTAGTAGCTATGACAACACATAATAAACACCAATAACACATTCAATCACCGGTACAACCTCAAAAACTGCTACTTCAAATTCTCTTCATGAAATACACCTGAATTGTACGTCGAAGGTAAGTGTTTGAAGGCAAGTCAAACTAAGAATGCTTTACCTGTACTTTTGTACATACCAGTTACAGGTATCTGGGCATTTGCCTTGACTGTACCCAAGGAAAACTGATTCTAAGTACAGTCTAGAAGTCAAACTTTAACTTATTTGTTTCAGTTTCAGTAGAAATGTCACACTGGACAAAAAAGCTAGCTCAGCAAAGATCATCTCACAGAATTAAAAAACGTGAAACATATTGTTTGTTTTATGAATTTAACGACAATTATAAAGACTATAGAGTTTGGTCAGAAACTCTTACAGAAAAAGATTAGGTCATCTCAGGATTGTCAATAGCTTCGTTACACAAACAATGACAACTGTATTACATGCATTTTCGTCATGAACCTAGGAGTCATTGATAACGCTTTGCACAATAGAAAAAAAATGCAAAGGAATTAACACAAATCTCACCCGAAAATTTGTTTGTGGCAGATTTTTCCATCTGTTAGGCCATGATCTTACTGTAAAGAACACCACCAACAATAAGCAGTTTTGACATGAAAGTTCCTCCTCAACATGTTACAACTGTATCTGTGTATCACTGTTTTAGTGCCTCTAGCTTCTTGGGCAAAGAGTGGAGTTGTTTTGCCAGCTGATCGACACGCCGTTGCGTGCATAGGCCAGAACTCTGACAGAAGAAGTGATGTTTGGTGTCTGTTGCAAGCATTTGGTGGGTGAAGTACTGGGCGATTAGAGATAACAGCAATGCCATGCCCTCAATCCCAGTATACATCAAAGATGGGCAATGCCACTTGCCACGCCTACACCAACATGCACTTACTCTGGAGGTCATTAATGAGTTGATGCATACACAGGTGCTAAGGGTCAATGAAGTACCAGCCCAGTGCAGACTCAGGAGCTGGTCACGTGAGTATATTTTATTGAATGCCTCGAATGCATGCTTATATTCATCAAAAAGTGATAAAATACAATAAAATATACAAAATGAGACAAAAAAATATAATCCTGAAAGGAGCATCAAAGTACAAAACTATTATACAAAGCACAACTAAATATGAGCTATGAATTAAGTTAAATACGAGAATACTAGCTTAACGAATGCAACTGATTGCTGCCACATATAGCACTGAAACTGTTAGTGAGCACCAAATCCACAGTGCCAAGTGGCCATCTGTGGCAGCAGAGAAGCAGTGAACAAAAATGCACTTAACTCAGTGCTTTTGAAGTGAAAACAATTTTTAACTTCTACCTATTTTGGTTGAAGTAATTCGTCCAGTCCTCAGTTGTCTTCTCTCTGCAATTTTCTGCCTACAGAGAAAGCATCAAACGCTGATGTACCTGGCTGACTTGTAAAGCATGCTAGTGCAGACCTGTCCAAACTGTCCGTCCCCAAGCGATGGCCACTGTGTAAAGACTTTGAGGATTACAGCAGACATGCACAGCTCAAAAAGGACTAACCAATATGGACAAGGTGTAGAGAAGGGATTGAGATCATATGGATGTCGACAACGTAGTTTTGACAACATGGTATAGTTCAACAATTGCTTGAATCTAAATGAAAGTACTACCCTAGTAATAACCAATTCAAATCATTTATTTCTGTAACCATCAGAAGAGAATAAACAAAATAAAAAAATAACTAAATGCCTTACTTACATGTAGTGTGAATCAACAATTGTGAAATGCCTCATCATGCTACTGACCTAACAGAACTACGGTAAGCATTTATCAAGAAGAAAAACTTCGATTGCTTATTTTTATCAATTTAGTTCACTACTGCTCTACCATTTATAATAAATTAAAATAATTTCTTGCTCACAAACTGCACCTTAAATCAAAAGCATTTTTCTTTGAAGTAAGAGAAGCCTCTTCTTCTGCTGACTTTGAGGCCAGGGCAGTTTGTTCCCGACCTCTCTGATCACCAACAGAATCAGGCCGAGCCCTTTAACAAACAAAAATAAACATCCACTACAGCTACGCTCTCTTTGAAAGAAAGCGTTTAATTGGCTGCATTGGATGCTCAAATCCCAGAGCAACATGTGACAGAGGCCATTTCTTCTCACACCATAGAACCTGCTGGAAAAGGAAAGTTTTGTTCTTGTAGCAGAAAGTTCCAAAATATATTTTCCAATATTTTTATATTACCAAGTTCCCATGAACAACCAATAAACTTCTCTTTCAACTCACGCTTGCTCCTCAATTATAACTGCCTGTGTAATAATCAATTCTGACTATTTCTATAATTATTTAATTATTTTATATAAAGTAATGCAAGTAAACTTGTCAAATGCAAATAAAGGCCAATTACTAAGTTACTTGCTAATAAGCATTACAGCATCATGCATAAAGGCCAAGTGATCATAATGCATGCCACCACCAAATTCAACCATTGAGTTAAACGCTGTTTAAATACACACCTAACAAACCTTTCATCAGCAACATCCTTCTCTGTTAGCACGGACCTTGTATTTGTCACAGTTCTGCTGGGTTTCTGAAAAGTACCTGTAACTGGTTTAGTATTCATCACCTTCTCAGCTTTCTCTTCAACTTTATGCATTACTTTGGTTGATTTTATAGAGGATTCCTCAACTGCTGGGGAAAACTCTGAGTTTGAGCAATCATCCTTCTGTCTTTTATCGAATAGAACCATCATTGATGATGTACTCCTGTCTGCACTGTTGAAATGTTGTGCACCAACTGAGAGTCGCTCATCATTGTTAACCAATTGGGATGATTTATCAGAGAATTCTTCTCGCATGCATAATGGTCTTGCTCCTTCACTTCTGCGGCGGATAATAACCACATAGTCTGGATTGAAGTCTGGAACTTTGGCCTTAACATCTGAGCTTGACAACGGCGAGTCTACACTTCTGCTTCCATCCACACTTCGATCGGATGGAGTACTCGTAACTCTATCCACTGAGTGAGATCTTCTGCCTTTGACTGAACGCGAAGACTGACTTCTTGACCGTTCTTGAGGCGCAATATTAGGCCATGAGCAATCAACCTCACTGAATGATTCAATGCTTGACGATCGTCTATTTCGCGCGGAATTCCTCGATTCCTGGCGAATATTATCCCTCGAATTCCTTTCAGAACTGCCACGTCTCCTTTGAAGTTTTCTAGTTTCTGTCTTTTGGCATGAATCACGCTCGCTGCTGAAGCTAGTTCCCTGACGTCGATGGTCATCTTCCGTGCGTCTATTGCTAATTGCAGAAGAATTTTGCCTCTGATGGTGATAATTATTTTCCTGGAATCTGTGACTCTGTGTTGAAGATATTTCATTTGTATTTCTCAGCTTGTATTGCAGTTTTGGTGACTGATCAGCACAATTGGAATGCTGACTGTTTTTCCTAGATTCAGAACTATTGATTCGTTCTAGATGACGTGTTGTACCCTCTCCAGATTTCTTATGTAATCTTGGAGGACTATGCTGCACCCCAGACCAAGTATGACTAATTTCCAAATTATCAGAAAGTTTATCAGAAGGAAACCGTCTCCACGAGGTAGGATGTTGTCCTCTGCTATCCTTAGAGTCTAACATATCACGTCCATCCCCAACCTGGCAAGGTGTCTTCAAATTCATACGGGCTCGCCTCTGATTTAATGATGAATCTCTGTACAAATGCAATCATACCAGTAAATGTATATATTTAATTCTCCCAAACTAAAAAGCCTGCGTATAATGCAACGTTAATTGGGTGGGCCGACCACGTGATATAACCATCCTCCTGATCTGCTTTTGTCTTATATATTCCCCAACCTTTTGTAATTTGACAATTATTTTCTTTGTTTTCCATCTCTAATCTGTTGCTCTTGCACCTTGTTGCATTTGTGTCAGCAAGTCTGTGTAAGAAATGAATATTAATAGGAGTAGTAGTAGTTGTTTTAGATAGAAAATCTGCATACACCTTTTTACAAGCATCTTAAAACTGTTCTTTTATCGCCGGAGTTGGGCTGGAAGTGCCTCTGAGTATGAATCTTGGAGGGGCGCTATATAAGTGCTCTGGATGAATTAATGAATTAAAGAAGTAATGAATGAATGAAAGAATGAATGAATGAATAATGCAAATGTTATTTAAAGGCTAACAGAAGCTTTCTAATAACAGAGAAACAGCATATTCTTAAAGTTTGACACTATTAAATGCTCTCAAGTCAACAGTTGCAAGTAAAAACTGCTCTCAAAAAACAAACACAGATATATCTGAGTTGGCAGACTACAAGACAACCTTACCAATTAGTTATTTTGGAATCTATGAAAATTGTAAAAAAAAAACATATCATGACAAAGTGATATCTACCTGTCTGGACATGATTTTTCAGTGTGTGAACCACGCAGAACTGAATCTGACTTTCTTTCTCTTGATCGTGTTCTCTGGCGACATGGGGGTGAACACCACAGAACATTTGAATTGCTGAGTTGTGAAGACCTGGACTGGTAGGAAACATCATGTCTGTCCTCCATGTTCCTCTTTTCCTGCTTTGCTGGGGGAAAGTCCGCAAAGTCTCTCAACTCAGAAGGACGTTTCATTCCAGAGAAATAGCGTTTGCTCTTATTGTTCTTTAGAACAGCTTGAAATTTTGTTGGTGGTGAAGCAGGTCTTGTAGTGTTATCCCTCAAGGGCTTGTAATATGTTTTGGAAAAAGAGCCTGCTTCAACATACTTCCGATTCTTTGAGGAAAGGCTTGGTTGTCGCTCTGACTGAAAGTTCCTTTGTGGTGATGATGAAGCAGCTTGAAAATTACTTCTCTGCCTTGCAATATCAGCAGGAAACTCAAGTCTGTGAGATGGCAGAGGGAAACGTCTTTGATGATAGTTATCTGGCGGAAAATCAGAAGGTCCTGTGTCTTTAAAGGAATCCCGGTGAACTAAGAGTTGTGAAGCTTGTGGATTTCTAGGGCCAGAAGAGCCAGAGGAAGTTCTCCACCTGGGCGACGGAGATGACCTGTGGTTCACCCGTGACATCGTGGAGTATGAAAATGGTTCCGCTGTTTTTGATAATGACGTTTATAAGAAGTGCCAGTTTTCTTCTGAACAGCTCAAGAAGCTAAACACATTCAAATATACAATACTAGTATCTTTCTCACAACAATTTATTGAAAGCAGTCATAGGAAGTTAAGGTATAGTATTAACCTTAAAGCAATATAAAAAGAAAAATCTATCATGCTTACTCAAGTTTTACGACAATCAAAGTATATCAGTCACTGGGGAAAAACATCCGAACTCTGCTTGCAGTACATATACTTTGGAGAATATGTTACTGGAACAATGACCTTATGGAGCAGCTAGCCTACTAGAGTAATGCAGTGCACATACACCAGAGACTCTTTATAACATCATAACATGCTCCGCTGTAACATGCTTGTACAACACAGTCAGGAACATGAATCTCAAAATTAGTTCAGCATTACCCCAACCCTCCTATCTTAATCAGTCACTAATAATCCAACCACTCCATTCAACTCACTCATCTTCCATCCTAACACTTCTTCGCCCTCCCGTCAGCTACTCCCTAAGCGTCATATCTTGCAGATTTACGCACGTAAACCGACGATCAGCATCAATAATAATGGTGGTCAAGCTGTGCATCACTGTTTCTCATTTAATTTCGCAAACAACTGAAGACGCATTCTTCCATCAAGCCGCACTGTTGAGGTGAATTATTCATTGGCGCGATATAAATTATTAATAATAATAAAGTAGGTGTTAGTACTGTCAAATGATTTCCAACTGAAATATGCCCTCACAAAACTTCACGCACTGAATATTAATCGGGCAAATTACCTTCATTAGAAATTACGCATTCAATATTTTCTTTGCTAAACTATAATGAACACAAAATCAGTATTTAACAACCAGCTGAACGCCATTGCTCCAGTTCATCGACCTATATTGGTCGATGCTCCAGTTAAGCATCTTATTTATGTTCTTAGAGAGTAAGTATATTCAGTAGAGACACCAGTTACTCTATCTCCCATCAATAGGTGACGTTTGGCTTTTAAGTCCTGGGCAGCTGCAGGACTTGGTTGGAACTGGAACGCACGGGAACGGCGTTCCGGTTCTTTTTTGACGACCGAAACACCGGTAAAAATTTCTGGATTAATATTGCGCCTGAATCCGGCGCTCCGGTTCCTTTTTGTTTAGGACGGGATCACTGATATAATGTAGCCTAAAAATGTAAATCTCATAAATTTTTCAGCGTCGCAAAAGAGCTAGGGAGACCAGCTTAACACTGGCGCTACAATTATATCAAACCAAGTTCACAATAAACAGTATAGCCTGACGGGTGCAAGTCTGCTAAAACGCCCCATCAGCCGCGATTCTGCCATCACTTTGAACGGATGTGAAGAACTTTATCTCACGCGTGTACTTTACAAACGCTTGTCCTAGATCTCATTTGACTGTATACCTGACTGTTTTGTCCTCTGCTGGTTTAATTAGTATTTGTATTTTTATTACGAGTAATTACAGGTTACATCACTTACATACTGTCTTATTTTGAAGTCCGGAAATGGTTATTGCAGTTACTGCGCATGCTCAAAATGTTTTGCTTCATCGTATAGAACCGAGTTCCTACCATCGCAAGGTAAATGCTGTAATTTTTGTTATTTTGCTCAATAAATGATTTAAAAAGAAAATCAACCGTGGCGCAAGGATCAAAGTCACTTTACGTTCGTTGCGTTTGCGTTTGCATTTTTACTGGTTTCGAAATTGCATGTTGAAACAGCACATTGGTTAGATTATGCCGTCCGAACTCAGTTGTAGCCGTAGACGCCACTTGGAGTACTTCTATAAAAGATTAAATGCTTGAAGACTTACATACTTGTTGTAGTCTGCCCACAAATTAACTGCAAAACAGTAACCTGTATTCGACGATGCATAATTTAATGAGAATAGCTACGTGATCTTTTTATTTTCGTTTCAGCTGATTTTCTGTGTATTTGATGCCGGAGCCCATGGCTTCTATAAAAAACGTGGATGAAGCCAGTGTTGAGAAGAAGCTTGTAGGTGCAAAGAATACCCAAGAAAGCATTCAAAGTCTTTCATTGTGGGCTTTGCATCACAAAGCTCAACACGACAACATTGTCAGGATATGGCTGAACATCCTAAAGAAGTGTGAGTTAGATCATTTTCATAAAAATTTGTTCTAGCTTGTCTTTAGAAGATTGTAGATTTAACCAGACGCTTGTTCAGGCTACCTTTATTGATTTTCTGCATAGCTCTAGTTGCTTTCATGTATTTGCTGCCTGAACCGGGCACACAATAGAAACACCTTAGTCTGTGTAATTTACCCTGTTTATGCAGGTTTACTAATGTTTTTGATTATACTGTAATAATCTGGACTGTATAAGAAACTTTATTACAGTACTTGAGATTTTTTAAAGTTGAAGGTTTTGGACAAGTTACATTTGGTAGAAACACATGTTCTGCTATGTAATATCTTATTCCCGAAATTTATCGTTATGCTACGAGGTCATCTGATTATCTTTGGATGGTCATACTTAAATCAAGAACTGTTCATAGTAAATGAACTTTATCGGACCTACTTTTCGGAACTCTTTCCATGTGTTCATTCTCAACTTAAAACTTACTTCTTCCAAATTGCTTATCCACCACAGGCTGGGCACCTGTCTGTCTCATGGACTGATCTACTGGGTATTGACCTGATTACGTCTTGGTTTTTGGTGTGCCATCTGTTGATGCCT
The DNA here is from genome assembly GCA_020284085.1 of Aporrectodea caliginosa. Taxonomy (NCBI): domain Eukaryota; kingdom Metazoa; phylum Annelida; class Clitellata; order Crassiclitellata; family Lumbricidae; genus Aporrectodea; species Aporrectodea caliginosa. Next base: position 2,631,556 of record JACEVL010000021.1, on the reverse strand, counting down.
TGTGCATTAGACACTAGATACATGACCATGCACAAGAAAAGCCAGCATAACTTGGTTGGACCAATATGCAAAAAATTCACAGAGATGAAATAGCTCTAGACAGTGGTTAAATTGCACAGCCAGAGGTGGCTGAGCACCAAAGTTTTGCCAATCTATACCTAAGAGTATCTGGAGAATCTATAACCAATAAACACAATTAGCTATTCTGGAAACACAGAATATGTGAAATACTATACATGTGATAGAATATTGCAACCAAAAACACTTATGGGTGACGGGTCACCTCCTTTAGGTGGCGGATTTCATAGTTCATGTGGTGGGTCGCAAATCTGGGGTCCCAGATCTCAGAGCCAGCGGGATCCAGCGGAATTTAACCACTCGGTCTAGAATAGTTCTGTGCTTAATTTGAGCAAATATGCAAAATATAGCAAGTGAAAGATCTTAGGTTAAGTTTCTACTATATGACTAATTTTTCTTATGAAAAATCTGTTTTATTTTCCCCAGAGAGTTAAGCTATATTAAAATGTTAACTTCTGATTTTTCTTTAAAAAATCACACAGATGTATATATTCAAAATTCAATGTTTTACTTTTTGTGGTAAAAGGATGTGATTTTCATCAAATTATTCAGGAGTTCTCACTTAATCCAACACAGTATGAAACCAGAGTTTGAATTCTCCAATGTAGGTTGGGTTTTCTGATGCTGGATTTGATGTGATTATTGCATAATATTATTATAACATCCCTGATGCAAGGTTACATATTATAAAGTCCTTAGTCACTGCAGAAAAAGAGGAATTGCAATATTCTGAAGAACTTTTAATGAGGATGTGCTACATATCCAAATTATGCGAGCATAATTAATTTCACTTAGATTGGAATGACATTCGTAAGTGACTTAAAAAATTTGGCATCTTCAACTTAGAATCCACCTGTATTTGTAGAACTTATCTTTTTTATTTTTCACCTGTTAAGTGATGGTCATTAGTTTGTAAGTAAAAATATTTGTACACCTTTAACACTGGACACTTAGTGGAAATATTTAATATGCCTAAGACCAAGTTTTCAACTCTGTATAAAACTAGTCTTTGTTGCAAGATACTTTGGTCTTTGTTAGTCTGAGGTTCTCCTTTTTGGGATATGCTTTAACCTTATATGCACTTGGGTGCATTAAGCAACTTATGAAAGGGTTATGTTGCACTGTCTTGCAGAGCCCTGTGCTCCACAGCTTGAGCCAAACTGTTTATCTTATTTGCAGTCGCTTTGATTCTGTAGCATCATGCCTTTTCAGTAATTTAGTCACCTTCCTACAATGGCCTTCTTCTGGTTCTTCTGAATCATTTTATGTGCACCTGTATCAAGTGATGTTCTTTTGTTTAGCTAAGATACAGCGCCGACTGACACTGTTTTACCTGTGCAATGAAATCGTTCAAACTTGTAAAAGAAAGCACGCTATAATGTACAAAGATGCGTTTAAAGAGGTTCTGCGTGATGCAGTTTTGCTTGTTAGGTAAGCTCACAAAGTGGATTCTTTCTTTTGTTTCGATAAGCAGCTTTACTTGTCTTACTGTTAACATGTTATTATCACTTCTTATTATGTTAGCCTACAGTGTGGACTCGTTAACAGTTGAGGGACATGCCTTATGATATATGGGTAAAGCACACTATGCATAAAAGGGATAATGCTGAAGAAGTCAATGTTTAGCGCTTTGCTGTAATTTTTATAGGGCACGTTAACCAATAGGATGTGTTTAATAGCTTTGGGGACATGACACAGCTTCATGTTAAGCAGAATGGTGCTTAACCCAGGAGTGCATACTGCATAAATGAGTCTATATTGTAGTGTTAAATTTTATGTGATAACATAGCACAGCATTAGTTGGAGGCATTAAGTAACTTGAGGCTTTGCAATGACTGAGGGAATGTTCGGATCTGTACTTATTTTCTATGGCAAGCCTTGAGCTGATACATAATTGTGTTGCAGTTTTCGAGTTTGCTACTTGTTTGTTCAAAGCGTGTGTATAACCTATATGTAGTAGGAGCCAAAGCCTGGCTTATTACAGTGGAAGTATGCAATGAAGTTTGTCTAATGGAATTCTGATTTAGCCATTTGGGTGTTAGTGTCATGGCTCAGTATCCATTTCAGATGTGTAGCAACTGTGCCGCTACATGTTAACTAACTGTGTGTCATGGACTTGAATCACAAAATCTATAACTAAAAAAAAATAGGGAAAGGAAGGAAAAGGATTATATAATAAATTGGAGGAGGACTGTATTCCTCCTGATCGATGCTTCTGTTTTGTCTTCTGCCTCTTTTCTGTTATACAGGAGTGTTACCATAGTTGTTGGATGTTTTTTTAGGGACCCTTCGGTTAGGAACAATATCGAGCGAATCTTTGCCATCTGGGAAGAGCGCAATATCTATGACTCTGAATTTATTGAAGATCTAATTGCTATTCTGAGTGAGTGTTGCGTGTTTTTTTATTGCTTTAGAACAATTTCTTGAACTTGTTTTTGGTTGGGCAATTGTTTGAAGAACAGTTTCTATTCTGGTACATAACTGATAACCAGTCTCTTGAATCCAGATGAATTTCAACACATGTTTTAAGTTTAGACTGGAACAAAGTCAAAGAACTGATGGAATGAAAAGAAACTGGGCAGCGTATTTAAAGTTTTGGATTGGCTACTGAGATTGACTGAAAACTCAGCACTGTGCTAGTGTGAGGCCCAACAGGATTCTTGGTGTTCATTGATTGAATGAAAAATTTGTTGGTTTGAGGAATGAGCATGAAATAGAGAAGGTTGGATGCTTTAACGATGAGAGTGTACTAAAAGCGACCGAGAAACCAATGCAGCTCATCGTTAAAGTGTTAACTATAAGACTTTATGACCTATAAGACAGAGTTGGAACTATTCTTTGCTCAATGAGCAGCCAGTGTTGTACCTTTAACTTCTGTTCCAGTCAGTTCTGTCTGAAATTGCATGCTGAAAAAACAATTATTTTGATTAGAAATTGAATGAAATTACTAATTTAAAAAAATTAAATTGGCACTTTGCTAATCTTTCTGTTTTTTCAGACAACACAAAAATTCGACCATCTGCAGCAAAACTTTTGGCAGAATATAAGGTTAGGTTTGTTTTAATATTATTATTTATTTAATTTTTTAAAGTATTTCATCATTTTATTCAAATAATGATGTCCCATAGGGCAGACAAAAAATTGGCAGTGACAATGATTAACATGAAAGTGTAACTGCAAATACTGTTTTGAAAATGTTAAAAGATTAGAATTTATGTCTAGGTATTAAAAGATTGCTGAGTCATTATGCTGATGTCATTATCAGGAAAGGTCATTGAAAGGTCACTTTGATGCAGACTTATGAGATGTAGTTTATGCATGAGCACATTGGCTTCACTTATGACAGGTCCACAATAAACATGGTATTCGCTTTAAGCAGCTATCACTATAGCATATGTCTGTTAATTTCATCTTGGAGGAAATTCAATCTCATGTGCTTTCAGTCAGATTGCTATGAGTTGTGATGGATAAGTGACAAAGGGCTTTGAGTCATCAATGTTTTGAGGCAGATGTTTCAAATGACCTGTTCGAAACACCCAAGGAAAAATCATGTACCCAACATTCCATCATGGCAGTTGGGGCATACAACCAGGGAAGATTGTTCACAGACTTAAATTTTATAGATCTAGCATAATTTCTTCGCCTATGATTCCTCGCTTATCTGATGGACTTGTGGTGTTTTTGCAATTACATTATGTAATACTTTGCTGGCAGAAAGGCTTGATGTTTTCTTGTTGGCACTGAATGTCATGAGTGAGGAAGCAGCATCTTCAAGCTGGAACGTAGCTGGTGTAAAGCCAGACTACTACAAAGAGTGTTTGTGGACTGCTTGTCCAAGAAGCCTTTGTTGGAGATTATGGATTTGCAAAATATGTAGGAAGCCAAGTCTTGCTAATGGTGACTTGCCTCCAGAGATTTAATGCCGTATTGATGAAGATTGAGGTGTCTGTTGAAAAGGTGTCTTACACTTTCAATATCGAACTTGACACCAAGGTAAGGACTGAAGAGCACCTGGCACATGGCACACATCTAAGTAGTTGTATATGCATTCAAGTTATTGGTGTTTGATAGTTTGGTTGTCATTAATAATTTTCACCACTTTCTGTTGTTTACCTGGTTGGTATGGTTAGAAATTATCATATTCTTATTTTATTTTTATTTATTTATTTTGGTTCATCTTTTGTTGTTTCATTGCTTCAATAGCAGTGTCTCTTATTCATTAACCTGAAATTTATTGATTGTTTTGGCATTTCAATTAATTTTCCATTTCTCCAAACTGTTTACAATATTGCCGATATTTCCATTACTTCAGATCATTTTAAATGGAAAATCTGAAACTTGGATTTTGTTTAGCCTAGCAAATTGAGAGAAAGCATAGGCAGCTTTGCAAAGCTTGAAAAGGAGATTGATTCCAAAAGACGCCGACTTTCATCGCTCAACATTGATGTCACTAGTCAGAACTACTTGAAGCATCTTAAAGGCAAGCATATTCTGCTATTTAATGCTAACCATAAGCATTCCTTTAATTCGGCTCTGCTAGATGACATGGTTGAAGGTGCAGTTGTGAGTGTTGCCTTACAACGTGCAACATGAGCTCTTGGTCTTTGTTTAACTCCTAAGTGCTTGAAACCATTTTTTTTAGATCATGGTTCTGTGTTAACAAGTCGGTAGTCACTCTGATAAGTCTCCTGTGAAGAAGAGTTGCTGTATAAATCTCTGATTACAAACTGTACAATCACTCTATGTGGAGAAGCTTTTTGTAAATTTGCAGTTCTAGGTTTAGACTGAGTTGAAACCATCTTGAGATTCATTAGCCTTTAGATTTCGGTTTAAGGTTCGCTTGATGATCAGTTATGCCAGCTATTTATCAAATCGTCAACCTGGCAAATGATGTTCAGGTGTTGTATTCCCATTGCCATGGTTGCACTTCAAATAAAAGAAATGATAACTAAGTGGAATCCTATTGGCTTACTACCTCTGAGAGCAGTATCGAACACAATCTCATAACGTGATTGCTTTTGAATGTTGTCGTGTTTTAACGCATGATCAAGTTGGGATGCTGATGAGTTCACATGATTCACATCAAAATGAAGTTCTCTTATAATAATCTTTTTCACTTTGACAGACCGTAGTCATGGTAAGCAATATACACAGCAGATTGAAGACATCCATCGTCATCTGGAAGACTATGTGAACAGCTTGGACAAGCAGGACAAGGAACGACAGACGCTACTCGAGTTGCTTGAACAAAGTGAACTCTTCTATGATGCCCAGTATGGAGAAGCCAAGATTGTTACTAACGTATGTTTACTAGCCTTGTATGGATTTAATTTTTCCAATGATGGATTTAACAATGTAATTCATTTATGAGTTTGTGGCTTTTTAGTGTTTTATTATTTTAGAGTTTCAGTGTGTCCAGATGTCCTTTAATAAGTTTGTTGTTTTCAAGGAAGCCGAAGAAATAAAACACAAGCATACGTTTATTAATGTTAGGCATACTCAGTGTTGTTGAGCCTTGGTGAGGTTCTTAGAAATGTGTTAATAGAAAAGTATAGTTTTATGACAGTGCTACCTTTTTGAGGCAATTTATATGTTTTTACTTTGTTTTTCCTGGTTTTAACAGAAGTGACTGATGCTTTGTGCACTGCTAGAAATTACATATTTGTATCAAGTAGTAAATTGTAATTGAGGCTGCATTTGTATTTTCAGGCGTACAAGAACTTTGGTACCAGAGTGACAAATCTTCGTAAGAAGTTAGATGATGTCCGAAAAACTCTTCCTGATCCGCTTAGTCCTATCCCATCACCTTCGATGGATGCTCCATCTCCAGTGGAAAGTGTGGCTGATGTGACCGAGGATAATACTGAGCCAATTGATATGGAAATGTCAGATGCTGAAGATGATGAAACAGGTATTGAGTGGCTGCATAATAAAAGTATACCAAGCATGTTGCTTGTAGAATTGAAACATTTCCAGCATCGAGCCAATAACTTGCCTTCAATGAACTTAATGAATATACTGCAACCTAGGTTGATTTGAGACGGAACCACTTTCCATTGAGTGTTGTAGGGTTTAAATCCAGTAACCACATGTACCCTCGTCTGTATTTTCTACACCTGCAAATGTGGTCACTCCAGTTTACCATCAGTATGAAATTCTATCAAAAGTTGCCCGTGTGATATTGTATAGGTAGTCGGGTAGGACTTTGGTTGATGGTGAGAGTTCCATAGTTTCTGTGTCAGTTGTAGAACAGTGACTGCTGGTGTAGTGGACTATATTGCCTTGTCCAGAAATGTTGAAAGATTCAGTTTTGAACTGAAACAAAAAACTGCAGGCTGTTATTTCACATTGCAAGTTATTTGGTGTAGAAAACATGTAAGATTCTTAGCCGTATAGTAGCATTTCAGTTAACAAATTTTAGACTGGTTTAATTGTGACCATTGTTTATGTTCTTGTTTTAGAGCAGAAGCTTTATTCTCCAAGCAATGTTGCAGTTTCTCCACCGCAAGAGCCAGCATCTTTCTCTAGTGCTTCACTGGATAATCCCACGCCATGTAATATTTATAAAGTTGTATTATCATCTTTTCTAAGACTTGTTTGAGATGTTTACCCATTCCTGTAAAATTAGGCCTTTTAAAGTTGTCTCTCAATTTTTGCTTCTGAGCATACATCTTCAGTCATCAGTTTTCTGTCTGTATGTTTGTGCATGCGCATGATTTCTAAGGATAGTGCACACACCATGTTCTGCTACCACACTAATTTCACGAGCAGTCGTGTTATTTCGAATTTAACACTTTAACCGCGAGCAGCATCATAGGTTTCCCATTCACTTTTAGTACACTCTCATCCTTACAGTGTTAAACTGAGCTCATTGTTAGAGCTGATGGCATATTTAGCCTACTATCTTCCAAAGGGCAAACAAGGTTTGGGGTTGTCCATTAAGTACTAAACAAAATGAGAAGAATTATACAAATGTGTACAAATGCAGACAAGGAGGGGAGTGTGATCAATGTTGACTTCTGCTGTGTTGGATCATCATTTATTTAACATTGCTGGGAGCAGAGACCTGGGACTGGACTGTTTGATAAGGATAACAACTTGTCAAACTTCTGGTGAAACAAATGACTTTTGTCTGATGTATGTTTGTTGGCAATCGTAAAATGGCAGCCTGCAACAGATTTAGTTACCTTTTATAATCGACATGCATTATCAAGCAGTCAATTTGTATCATGTGTAAGCTCAGCAATCAGACAAAGACTAATGACTTACTTATTTCAGTTTTACTTGTCGATATGAATAGTGAAATAAATTAGAAGGCACATGGATTATGTTGCTTCATGATTTGTACTCGTAAATGCTCTTAGTCCTGCCACATTTCTAGGAGATGAGCATAAAACTTCACTGTTTTTAGAAACATACTCTTGATTTGTGTTAGAACCTAGATTTTTTACTAAATGTATTACAGGACACTGGCTGATTAACCTTGTAACACCCCAGCTAACAACCTTGGAACACTCTGTGTGTGTTCTGTCTGCCCGTTTGCTAAGCATTCCTTTAAGAAGCCAGGATATCAGGGCATCAAGTGCTTGTAAGAAATTGTCTAGGGACAGATGGATTCATGCATGACCTCAAAGGATTCTTAGAACCCATTAATAGCAAGAAACGTGTGCAATAACAATGCCAACACTGAGCACAACAGATTTCAATTGAGTACATGTTGCCTTGTTTCTATTTAGTTGCAGATACACATGAAGAAGTACTTATCCAGCCACTTATTGGAAAGTCGATCAGTTTACCTTCGGCTCCAGAGAATGTGAATTCTCCATCAAATTCTCCGGTTGTGACCGATGCTCCAGTTGCCATTGACTACAACAGCAGCTTCTTGTCAAAGTTATCATCTGGTGCACTGTCATCTTTCTCGCTGCAATTCAACTCAATGTCTTCAGGTTCGAATGTTGGACTGCCATCTGGCATTGGTACCACAGCTTCTACTAATGATGACTCACAGTCGGCAGATCCTGAAGATGATGGCGGTGGCACACCGGTTCAAGACGAAAAACCAGACACAGCTGGATCGACAGTGGATCCAGTTGCTCTCCTCAATCAGCTGCTTAACTGCACCAAAAAGCCAGCATCCGGTGGGACAGACTTTCTGAAGAGTCTTTCAGTTTTGACGCAGAGCATGAATGTGCCATTTCAACCGCCGAAAAAAGACGAAAAGCCTGATAACCACAGTCCAGGGAACAATGCAAAGGCACCTGTGACATTGAAGCCTAGCAAGCCGGATGAAGAACTGGCTCCTCAGTTTCGACCATTCTATCATTCAGAAGACTATCTATCAGTACAGCCTCCGTCTTCTCAGAGTGGTGTCAACAATAGCAGCCCAATGACCAGTTTGGGACATGGCATTGGTACGGTAGAGTCATCATCGGTTGTCCCCGTCTCAGATTCAAGTTACACACCAGTGCCTCCTAGAGGAATGGAGGTCGAAGAAAAGGCCCCGTTGCCACCTCCTCCACTTCCGCCACCATTTAACTATTCTCCTTCTGGGTATCCGTCAGATAGACAATTTGAATCAAGCACGCATCCTGCTTATGGTCAGCGTCTACCCTACTCGGGAGATCCAGAGTTTACAGCTGCATCGTCTGCTTCAAGGATGGAAGACAATGGCAATTACCAGAAAACTAGCAGCGAAGGACTCCTCAACATTCGCCCGGATTTGGTGGAGATGCTTAAAAATGTACTCAACACAACCAAAGCAGCACCTGTGGTTGGTCAGGGAGTTCCAGATGTTGTAGGGCTGAGGCCATTTATGCCGAGACCAACTCTGCACATCCCAGACATGCCACCTTCAGGAATACCTGACTTTAGGTCAGCTGATGACAATGGTGAATTTGTAGAGCGCTTGAAGAAAAAGACGGGATTCTCATCACCTGTTAATGATCCCCTCACCTCCCCTAAACTGTTTCAGCAAATGTTGCACACGGGGCCACAAAGAATGCGAGGTTTTCCCCCAGAAAATGAATTCCACGGGCCAAACAGAGATGTGGGAAACTTTCAAGGTCTGGAACCTACATACTCCTCTCAGTCAAATGATATGCCACCAATGTTTGACAGCTACGATTCCCAAGTTTTGCCCTCGAGACAGTTCCCCATTCGTCCCCCAGGCCAACAACAGCCAATAGAAGAAAATCATCCAATTGCACCCATGGTTTCAGGAAGAATCCGTTCTGAACTTGCTCATCCTGATATTCCACCGAGAGGTTTTGGGCCACCAGAATTCTTAAACAACAATGACAGAAATTCAGGGAATGGACCACACGACTTTGATCGCCACATGGGTGGAAATCGTTTTCAAGAACCATTTTTTAATGCACGACCAAGGTTTCAATCCGACTTTAATCCTGGAAATCCCAGCAGACCATTTATGGGTGGCCCACCATCTCGTTTTCCTCCTATGCGACCACCACCCAGGTTCTCACAGAGAGGATTTTATCCACCATATTAAGATGCAGTAAATAATGATATCTTGGCATTTGGTTGGTAAATCTTGTGAACTGATATAGTTAAGTACAAATGAAAGCGTAGATGGCAAGTTTGTGACTAGCCGAGTGCAGATGAAGAACTGTACAGCCCTTCCAATGACTAGTTTACTTTGACTGCTATTACGAAACGAGTCGCGTTTCTGATCATATGATGGGTACAATGACTGATATTTTCACACATCATTAAAGGACCTACTGGGAATGGAGTTGGTTTGAAATGTGTATATATTTATACAGTATATGTTATCTATTCGCAGCACATAGATATGCATGTACATATATTTGTGACAGTGATGATTGCATGTGGATAGTTTGTTGAGTACACTGTACATGGAATTGAAGAGCAAATGTGCTGTATTTGATGTTTAGAAAATAAAAAGAACAGTATGTTAGGTGTGCCTCTCTTGTATTCATGATTAATTTGGGTTTAAATGATTCATCCAAGTGTGTTACTTACATCTGTAAGTAAGTAAGTACTTTATTGAACTGCCTGCAAATGCACTGCAGTAACATCAGATAAGAACAATCAGAATGTACAATCACAAACAATCATTGTATGCAGTTACAAAACAGACATCTACAGAGCTTAGAGAGTAAGGATAAACTAAGAAGAAAGATCAGCAATGGAGTCCTTTGAATAACAAATGATTGATCCAAGTGTGTGTTACATCTGGTAGTAAGTATGTATGTGCTCTATTGAACTGCCTGCAAACATGCAGAGGGAACATCGGATAAGAACAGTGTATAATCACAAATAATCATTATATGCAATTACAAAACGGATATCTACGGAGCTGAGAGAGTAAGAAGAAAGATCAGAATAAAGTCATTTGAATAACATTCACGTGATAAAACCGCACTGGTTAATGCATCAGCACATGGGATTGTATTGTATTTGATCATTTATAAAGCGGTTCTCATAGCATAAGCCTTTGTGAGGTACTCCCGAGAGAAAAGGAAGGTTTTAAGGTGAGAGAAGGAGGTAGAGAATTAGAAATGCTACCAAAGAGGATTGTAGAGAAAGAGGAAGTCCATTCTGTATAGAGGGATCGATGCAGGCAAATCTATTTATCTATCTATGGATTTATATAGCGCCCCTTCAAGATAACTACTCAGAGGCGCCCGATCTGGATGAGCCATTGTGGTCCTAACACGGGAATGAAACGGTCGAGCTGGTCAGAGGATCTAAGAGGACGCAATGATGTGGCAGAGAGGGGATGTAGAATTTGGTGACAGATATTTTAGAGCAAGATCTCATGGTTGTTTGAACGAGGATGGAGTGAGTAGATAACATTCTTTATAAGAGGCAGTAGACAACTTAGGACATGGCTGGGGTTGTGAAGCACGGATGAGAAGAGAAGAATCAACACAGCCACAAAGGTCATCGAACATCTGGTCGGCAGGCAGAAACTTGAGCCGTACCATTCTCTGAAGGTGAGTGATGCTGACTCTGGTTTCGGACCAGTGGTCTCCAACATCAGGAAATCATTAATAGGCTTTAAAGTAATAGAACATAAAGTTCTGGATGGCTAGTTGTGCTGCAAGGAAGATATCAGTGTGTGCCAGTTATTCTGGTATGATAACTGCCTGTGTTTGTATCCATGCTTAACCAGTTGACAGAAAAAAATTGACAAAGTGAGTTACCTTGTTACCTTGTGCTGTCAGTTCCTGGAACTCTAGCGACCTTCATGATCAAGCCTCTCCATTTCCTTCTGTCCGCCGTCGCATCTCTCAGTTCTGCCAAATTCATTCCAGTTGTTTCATGTATCTCGTCCATCCACTTTTTCCTTGGTCGTCCTTGTTTTCTCCTTCCCTCCATATGCTAACATCATTTCCTTTTCCAATCCATCTGATCGCATGACATGACCAAAGAACCTCAACTTTGCTCTTAGCACTGTTTGTTGTAGTGTCTCTTCATTCTCAATTCCGATACTCATGCGCACCCAATCGTTGGTCCTTTTCTCTTTCCATGATATTCTCTGCATCTTCCTCCATATCCACATTTCGCATGCGTTAATCTTTTTTTTCATTTTCTTGGTCATTGTCCATGTCTCACTGCCGTATGTTACTGTTGGTATGATCAGAGCCTTCACCAATCTTTTTTTCGTGTCTATACTCACATGTTTGTCCTTCCATATTTTTTCCAGACCATTCATTGCAGTTTTTCCTATCGCTACTCTACGATTTATTTCCATATCACACTTTCCCTCTTTTTCTATTACTGATCCCAAAAACGTGAAGCTAGTTACCGTTTCTATTTCCTCTCCATCTACTACAAAACTGTCCTCCTCCTCTGTTGTCATGATCTTTGTCTTCTTTATATTGAAGTAGAGTCCTGCTTTCTCACTTTCACTCTTGAGCCTTCTTATTAGTTCTACCAAATCGGTTTTTTTACCCGCCAATAGTGTTGTATCGTCAGCGTATCTCAGATTGTTTATTGTTCTTCCCGCTATCTTTATTCCTTCCATAGCCTCATCCATTCCCGCCTGCCTCATTATCCTTTCAGCATACATATTAAATAGGAAAGGAGACAGAATGCATCCTTGCCGCACTCCCTTCCTAATCCTGAATCTGTCAGTATCTCCATATTCAGTCCTTATCACCGCTATCTGATCTTCGTACAAACCCCTAAGAAGTTGAATCAAGTGTTTCGGTATTCCCATTTCTCCCAAGGTTTTCCACATCAATTCATGATTAATGCAGTCAAACGCTTTGCTATAATCAATGAAGCATATGTATACTTTCTGTCCAAACTCCCTTTGTCTCTCCATTATCCACCTCATATTGGCAATATGATCACGTGTTCCACGAAATTTCCTAAATCCTGCTTGACTATCAGGAAGCTCTCTCTCTATTGTACTCTCCATTCTTTTATGTATTATTTTGAGTAATATTTTGCTTATGTGTGATATCATTGCTATTGTCCTGTAATTTTCACACTCTTTTGCGTCTCCTTTTTTAAATAAAGGGATAAAGACTGAACTTTTCCAATCTTCTGGCCACTTTCCAGTTTTCCATATGTTATTACAAATCTTTGTTATTGTCTTTGTCATCACGCCATCCCCAGCTTTTACCATTTCTATTGGTATCCCGTCTTGACCCGGGGCCTTATTATCTTTCAATTGTTTAATAGCCCATTCTACCTCTGCTTCCAGATATTTTCATACTCTGTTACCTGTTTTTCTACCTTTACTCTTTTATCTTCGTTGTACAACATTCCTTCCATCTTTTCTTCAAAGTCAATATAACATCAAAACTTGACTGTAAAACCATCATTTCTACATTAGACTTAACCTTATCGAATACCTAAACAGCAATGAAGACAAGCGACTCAGACAATACAAAAGCTTACATTTACATTGTCTATATTATTACACAGAGCACAACTAATAAATCCATTAGCCCATTTAAACACTTAAGCTATGATGCTATACACCGATGATTTCAGAAGCCTTGATATTATTCTAAAACATATTTTTCACATTTACATCCGTTATCCCTTAACATACTGTGTCCTAAAGTTTAACAACAGTTTCTTTTGGGAATTGGTTGACTCGGGTGAATCTGGAAATAGGCAGCTATATTATGGCACGCAATCCATTTCCCAGACAAAAATGTTTGTGAAGGAATCAAAATGCAGTAGAAGGATCACTTTTGTATGGAATCTGGTAGGAAATGTTGGTAGTAACTTTTTGTTATGTCCATCATCAGATCCTGTGTACATTCTGGCAATTCAGATGTGAAAACACCTAAACATACAGATATTGCATGAACCAATGTAGACTCAACCAATAAATAATTAAAAATAACTTGAGGATCACTTGTATAAGATATTAAAATAAATGCTTCTTAATATAATATTTGAAATAAAGCGTGAAATAAAGATTTTAACACTACCAAACAATTGTCAATATTTTTGACAACTAAGTCCAAACATAGGGAGTCGACTGGTGTATGGATCAAACTACATGTAGAATTATGATGTGATGAGAATTATGATTGTAGGAGGTTGCATGAGTACTGAAGCTCAAATATGATATTACCAAGCAAACAATTAAATCAAATTTGATAGCCAACAATCCGTTTGAGAATACTCAAATGTGCATCTGTCACAGGCACTACATAGGTAACTGTCCAGATGTATACAGATGTTAACTAGCTCATGAATGTTTCCTCTAAGGCCAAAATTATGGGGTTCTTCTAAAAGAAGTTGACTTATGCAGTATGCACAAGTATATAGTTATATGCAATCAGAATAACTCCTACAACATTTCTCCTAGTTTCAGCATGTGCTGGCAGGTAGCCAGTGATAAACGTAATGATAAACACAATTCCTCTTAAAATCAATTGAAAGAAAGTTGTTACATGAAAGAGTTCTATATCGTTTGTTACCTGGTGAACCAGAATAAAGGGTAAATGGCGGAACAACTGTCTCTGGAGGAAGAACAGTGTTGTCAGCAATAGCACAACAATCCTTTAACACTGATCGCCTTCCCTAAAATAAAACTCAGGTTTATGAAATGCTTTGTCACACGAAGTCAAGTCTGTAACTCTGTATCTAATGCTTCTCCAATCTCTTTCAAATTTAGTTTGTTCTCAGCAGGCTTATCGCCTGTACACTTTCTCTCGACTAATAACATCTCCGAATGTGATTGGCCCAGTGGCCAGTCTTTTACTTAATTGCATTCACATATTTTCACAACCACCAGTTAGTATCTACATGTAAGGATCTACAGGTATCAAATGTAGGTATTGTCATAACAACTGTGCTCAGTGTGCCTTCAGCCCTTCATGTAGGTTTCCACGCTGCACACCCTACATTATACGGCAAGCACATACTCAGTTAAGTTATATGTCACATACCTGTGATATAATTATTATTGATATTGAATTTATTACACTTCCAAGATCAGGAAATCTGAATCTGCAGTGTGAAGCATTTGAGAGTCAAGGACTTGATCAAGATGGACAGACATACAGACAAAGAACGAACCTACCCGTACACAGGGTAACTATAGGAGGCTCGAACCCATACTCTCCTTATTACAAGCCAAGAGTTCTAATAGGTTGGCTATCATGCCCAATCAACTACTGATGCAATACACATTAGAGTTCTTAACTTTTGAAACTTGTCTACAGTACATTTCTTGAATCAGTTACAATTACTAATTATGGTTTCATTTAAAAACAATCATCATTTGGTAACAACACTTTCTACAGATGTGAATGGACAGAGTAAATATCATAAGAAACAGTGGCTTTGATAAACTAACATTAAAACGGCTAATGCATTAATGATATACATGATCACAATATATCAGTGGTCTTTGCCAACACACGCATGTATTATAGGGAAAACCGACAAATAAAGAAAGAAGAGAATGAGGTATAAAAACTTAGACTAACAATGACACAGTTCTTTCCAATGTGAACATAAGAACCAATCTGTGCAGCATTAACAATTGTGTCCTCTTCAATGAAAACGTGGTCTCCAATGTGTAACGGAAAGAATGCCACCCTAACACAAGTAACAACAATCGTCATCAACCACAGGTTCATCGTTATAAGGTATCAGTAATATTATACTGCATTTATAGAGAGAATTTTGGGCCTTTGAATCATCAATGTAATCAGTGTCGTCATCATCATTAATCGTTTTCCTAGGTATGTACATTAAAAATTATATTCAGCAGTGATCATATTTACACCTTAAGGCAATGTCACTGAAATACTCAAAACAGCATGGAAATACTCACATAAATAATCACCTTCGAAATACATGAAGGAACCTCTTACCCTTTGCTAAATTTCTTGAATGGAGGCCTAATAACGGCTCTCTTGCTGACGACACAGTGTCTTCCGATGCGCACGTTGGCCAGGTCACCTCGAATGATGCACTCAGACATAATAATCGTCTGATCAAAGACAAGGAAATGCAAAGCTTATGACTAATACACCAAGTAGCTAAGAAACAAGCAGTTTAGAAGAAGAAGTAATTTCTTCAGCTATTATCGAGAGGTAGTAACGGTCATTAAGTGATAGTTTCTTCATATTTACTAGCCTCAGCATTTGAATTCACCAAAAGACACTAGCTTTTAGGTTTCAGCTTACTTTCTTGAGTGAATTTGTTTGAGTGTCACTTACTTTAAAGTTCTCACAAGGTTCAGCTTGTCCACAAATATAGATGTTGAGTATTATATTAATATCAATCCCACCTGCATCTCTATTACTAAGTTCCGAGTTTCAAGACTCAATTCCAGAGCACAAAATCCTTTCTCTATAAAAACACTTACGATTCTTGGTTTTACAATAATTTTGGAATAAACTCTAGCGTCGTAGAAGTTTGCTCATTTTTACCTTTCCATTTAGAACAATGTTCTGGCTTCCACACAGAACAGACTGTCGACTGACTTTATTCCCAGAAGCCTACAAGAAGATACGAAAAACCACCTGGTTTATTTATTTTTAGAATGCATCTTGCTGTTGCCACTTAATTTTCGTATGATCATCACCGAACATGCATGGAAAAACATTCATGATTCATTTTTCGACAGTACTTATTAACCTGAATCTAGCATGGATGAGGAACACACCAACACAGAAGGCAGACTGGATGCTCTGCCACAGGGATGTCAAAGAGCAGGCTCGCGGGCCATTTCTGGCCCCCCGAAGATATTTTTCTGGCCCGCGGCAAAATGCCTGAAGACTAGGCCCTACACAATTTGAGAATGAAAGTTTATATATTTCATTTTGAGGCTCAATGTGCTTTATATGATGTTCGTCATTGAAAATCATGAAGATCAAAATTAAGATTTTATAAGCCTAATTTGACTTTTTGTATGCTAAAAATGCATCATTTAAGATTTAGTTTCTCAAAGATTTTCTGGGGATGGGATCACCGACCCCCTCCCAGATCCCATCGCCCATTTTGCTCAGGCGCCTTCGGCACTCTGGCCCGCCACTTGCTGGAGAATACTGCCACTGGCCCGCCATTAGAAAAGGTTTGACACCCCTGCTCTACCACTTCAGTTTCAGGCCTAAACTGAGATATCCGTGAAGAAATGAAGACATAACGCCTAAAATTCGATCAAATGTAAAATTCTGCACAATTTTATGTCATTAATGTACTGTGGCAGTTTTGTCCACTGCTCCATTTTTTGGTTTGGCTAAGTATTTTTGTTGGCTCAGCCCAACGTACTAATTCACAGCATGCTAGGAGCAAATGGGGAATAGGCGCATTGTGTTTTTGGCTCTTTCGGAATTAGAATAAGTTTCGGATTTAAAGGGACCCAAAAGTCTAGTCTGATTGCGCTGGAGCAACGCTACCAGACTCTTATTTATGGTCAAACCCGATGAATAGCAGAGACCAGTTTGAAACAGCAGCACCCCTTTTTAATGGCCCATAGTCAAGTGCACGACACATCGGGCTTTTCGGTTTTTACACCCTGCAAACCCCAGACTCCTGTATTATCGTTCACAAAACAAAACTACGCAAAACAGAACAAAAATTCAACTGATTTAAAATAATAATAATATCATAGCAAAAGTTGGGAGAAATGCCCACCGTTTCTATGTATTCAGCTTTATTGTAGAATACGTCCTGGAGCTCCATGGTAATAAAGTTACTGAACGATCTGGTAAACAAAAACCAAGATGTATGGTTGACCAAACGCCTACGTTGCCCACACCGGATTATTTATAATTAGCTACAGCTACACCATCAAGTATTTTCATTTTAAGTGAAAATCACGAAAACAAAACGGCGTTATAAATAGGCAGGATTGCATATTACATTGTATCAAAGTTTGGCATGGCCTTCTGAGATAAGAATCTCACAAAGTTTGCCGGTAAATTGTGTTTGTCGCTTTCAATCTACCGTGATTTCGAATGTCTAAGGGTCTATTAAGTGCCGAAGTGAACAGGTGTAAAACAGAATAGGAGCATTTACTCTGGATCACGTGACAATGTTTACGTAAGTCAAAACAAATGTTAAAATGCCTTCGACATGATGTGAAATCCTGTACGAACAGACATGAAACGATGAAGAAATTAACTTTTATCGGTTTCCTCTTGGCCGATTTCGGCCAAGCTGGTAAATGGGATAAAGCATTAAATCGCAAGGAATGGCGACCCAATGAAGGCGCCATGCATCGTTTCTGCTTGTCTGTTCGTACTCTTTCACACAAGTCGACGGCATCTTAACATTTGTTTTGACTTACGTAAACATTGTCACGTGATCCAGAGTAAATGCTCCTATAAGGAGTGCTGCGTTGGTCTAAGTAAACAAATAATCCGATATTAATCTCTTCCAAAAACTTTAGAAGAACACATGCGATCATACGAAAGAGCATCGATGGCGAATCCTGTAGGACGTGATGGGCGCCTTGCATGGCTGTCGAATACAGTTAATTCGACTCCTGTAATAACTTGTGATCATCCGTTCATACTGATTTGTAATCATCCTGCATGGTGTCAGTTTGAAATTAAACGAAGATTATAAAATTATTATGGCATCGGTTGTAACTTGTAGGCCTACACTTTAGCAAGGCGCTCGATAATTGAGAATACCGAGTCACATGATGGCACTCAAGTGACGATCTTTACGTCTTCCCGTGTACATTTTTGTGCAATATGTAGTCACGGGTCGTATGCGATATGGTTGACGGATATTGTAAGCGAGCGTAGTCACGAATATTGAGTAATAACAACAAGTGCCACTTTTTTGCATCTAGTACATTTTAAACCAACCCACACTGGCGAATACCTCACCTACGAATACACGAAGAAACGGTCGACCTTTTAGAGTAGTATATTTTTGCCTATAATTAGAACACATTCCAGTGAGAATGCATCGCCTGTGGAAGTTCTACGGGAAAACTTGTTGACAGTCTGTCGTTCTTTTGGGGTGGAGCCTGCGTCTTGAGTACTTCTCGTATTCATTTGGATTTTAAACTTTTATCGTTACTCCATCTTTGCGTATCGTGGATCATGCTGCCATACAGAGGTATAAATCTAGAATATGTTTGAGCATTGTGTAACTGTAGGGTGATTTTGTTGACTTACTTTTATGTTTTGCCATTTATAGAGAGGAAGACTGCGTTTTTCGGTAATAGAGTTTTCGTAGCGCCGTGATGAATCCCGATTGCACATAATTATTTATACAGTGTAGTCGACTGTGTTGGAGTCGCTTGTACTTGTGCTACAATATGTTGGTAGGCCCTAATTCAAGGTTAAGGCTTAAGGAGGCCAATTACCTCTCTTAAGTTTTCCAAATTTATCTTTACGGATTTTTCAGCAGTGAAGTTCCAATGCCTTCATATTTAATAATATTTGTGATGCAACATAAAGGAATGGACTGGATTGACAATGGAGGAATTGATAAGACTGACGGAAGACAGGAGACGCTGGAGGAATATTATTCATGATGCGGCCGACCCTCGAAACGAGGATGGTTGAGAACAGAACAGTGATGTGTGATCATATTTTATCATCCCAATTCTATAAATCTATAAATGTGTTAATTCTATATTGTGTACCAACTACCAAAATAGCAATATTTAACTATGTCATTTATTTTCTCTTAAAGTAAACTTGACCAAATCAGACAAAACAGGTTTGTTCTTCTCTTCATTTTTTACTTTAGTAGCTGATCAGAAGAGGCCAAAGTCCCGGAAAGTTGGATCGGGTGATGAGTAAGTGGTATTCGGTCATCTGTTTATTTAAGCAACATTGTGGCTCGTGATGACTAAGTCACTGGCTTACATTTTAACAGATACTGTTTAGCCTGAGAATGAGGATTGTGATGTAGCCTTCAAAATGACAGGTTTTTGTCCATGATGCATCATATATATACTATACATAATTTCAGTTGCACTGAACTGTGGCATTTGGTAAACTTAAATTGGTGTAAGAGAAGTGAGTGCATTAATTTTAGACTTTTGCAATGCTGTCATATTCTATCCTTCATCAGTGTGTGAAGTGATATACAAATTGCATTCATTCATTCATTCATTCTTCGTTTATTGAATCCCAAAAAATCGGTAAAATAAAAAATATAGACATGAAACATTGACATGGGTATTGAAAAACAACTGGTAGACCCAGAAGGAACAAGAGAAATAAGACAACCATATTAGTTGGGCTTACAATGTGTCCATAGCAGGCCACCTATTGACAGCAGTGGCACAGTAGAGGCCCTTTGTGGACACAATGAACATGGATATCTGGGATATCAGTCTTCAAATAGAGTGTGTGAAATTCATATAATACAAAGACATATACTGCCTATGTGGCCCAAATTAACTTGTGTAATTGTTATGCCGTATCTGTTGTGGTGGTCCTTAGATGTTCCTATGTAGGATGTTCTGAAGTATGGTTTCTTGCACTTGATGGAACAATTCCAGTTGGATTTTCTTTAAACTTTGTCAAGGTTTTAATAAGTCCAACATTGCTATAGCTCCACTATCTCCAATCTTTAGGTAGACCTTGTATGATGTATTGCTTACAGAATAAGCAGACCATCATAACATTTCCTCGAGTGTCGATACGTCGAGTCATACATGCAGAGTCTTTGCAGACAGAAGCTTCATGAGATTGGCTGATCTATCGTTCGAACACTATGCACAAATATGTCAAATCATGTCGATTCTTCATGTATACATCGGCTTTAACTATATATCAAAATATAGTTTCTTCAAGCTGAATCAACTTAATTGCATGACAACTGTTGACTACCAAGAATTGCCACCTAGGGTGACAGATTCTTCAACTCTCTTAACATACCTCTGAATGTGTCCTTAATATTTTATAAGTGAATCACCTGTGCACTTTCATTCGCCATGGTGTCACGAGTTTCTTTATTGACTGCTGTCATCTCCATTGTCATTGTTCAAATAGTAATCTATTTCTCTAAATATTAACATTTTGTTGCTGTATTGTTGAATTATTATTATTAAGTCAATGATTTAGTTTGCCCTAATTTCAGAGAATATATCCTGCTCAGTGAGAATGTTTTATGTTGTAACACTAGGTCAGACGAAGATGGTGATGATATTTCCTATGATGAGGAAGGAAAGAGGTAGGCCTATGTCTTCAGTGAATAGTTATGTGCTACGCCTTTGAAATTTATTGGCGACAGCTGAATTCTACAAGTTTATGCATGAGTGCATACTGCATACAGGAAGAAGAGCTAAGCTAACCCCGCTGTGTGACTCACACAGTGGGATTAGCTTAGCTCTGTGGCCTTCCTACCAAGAGTTTATTGGCATTCACTTAGACCCCCAAGCCGTATTTTTTTTAAATACAGCTGGCTGATCAAAAAATTCGGCTGATAGCCGGCTTAGCCACATTTACGCGTAAAACCAGAATTACGGCTGGAATTCGGCTAACCACAAACAAATTTGGCTTAAATATGGCTCAACATTCTTAAAACATAACGTACAGTACAGCATTAAAGTGTCAACTAAACATGAACATTTAAAAAATTACTTTATTTTGAAAAATAATATAAATGCATGCACTGTTTTCCTCTGAAAGAGCAACATTTCTATTAGTGTATAATTGTCGTGGACAAACATGTCTTGTGCAGACAAAGTTGAAATTTGCTATTGACAATTAAACTCATAGACTCTGTAATGGAAAACATGTATGCAGTCCACTGGGACAGATGTGTCAGATGATGACAGGGAAGATGAGCAACTTGGCTCATTACTGGAAAGTGTCCAGACATTTGCACTTGGCATTACTTTCCCAGAATGGCAACACATCATCACAGGTGAAGTTCCTTCATGTCACGTAGCTAGCAATTTCAACAGCAACCTGCAACATCAAACCATATGAAGTCTATTAGCAGACACAAGTTTGATGACCGAATTAAAAATGGCTCTGTATGTCAACATGGACATACAGTCATAATTGAGTATAATTTACTGCAACAAAGAATAATAAACATAATCTCCAATTCTCCATATAGAACAATCTCAATTTGCAGCTCATTTTAAAGAAAAACCTACATAAGGCAGCTATTTTTTTTTACCTGACACCAGTAAAATGACTGTTATTAAAATAATATTACATAACTGCATTGCATTGTATTGTATTTAGAAATTTATAAAGCGCTTCTCACAGTAATACCAATCAGCATATTAAAACTCTGAATTTATGGCAATCTTCATAGTGCTCAGCAAATTGGAAATTCATGTATCTGAACATGGTAATGTTCAAATTAACCCAGCCAAAATCAACATCGCCGCCAAACGGGCAAACACTTTGTAAACCACAATTAGTAACCTGTAATTTGCTTAACCACAAATTTACATGAGCTTTAGAAGGTAGAGCTAAATAAGCACTTCATGTCCAAAATGCAAAATTCTTCACTGATTCTGATTGATCTTATAGCGTTAACATCAATAACAGTTTTGTACGTCATAATTCTTATGATTTTTACCTTTAGCCTTCCTGCTGATTCAAATCGTTTGCTCATGCTGAAATCGCAAATTTCTTCATAAGAAATTATTTCTGAAATTTAGTTAAATGACAGTTTATCCGTCGATACGAACATAAAAGGGCGATATTTCCGCTAGTTAGGCCTACTATAGAGCAAAGACGTAGGGCCTATAATAACAGGGTGGTAACTCTTCGACCCGACATCGTATTCCACATTTTATTAGCTAGACCTCTGGCGGTAAGAAATCGGCAAAACTTGTTTACGTACGCCGAAAATAAGCCTAGAAATATTCCGCGGCTAATTATTAAATAAATTTGGCGGCTGATGGCTGACGCCGAAATATTTTCGGCGGATTTTCGGCGCAACCAAAAATTTCGGCGAAGGCGGCGGACGGCGGCGGCTTAGGGGTCTACATTCACTACAGGGTATAAGTGGTGCAGAAATCTCAAGAGGTCTTTGCCCGGGCAGGGGTTTAAACGGGTCCTGGTCTGCTTGCTGAGAGGTCAGGGCTTAAATCATAACTATGTGGTACCTTGTATACAATAATATCTGATTAAACACACAAGAATATTTTAGCATTGTGAGGAAGAGGAACAATCAAGTTAACCCTTGGCTGTATGTTATCTGTGTCTGATCGTAACTGGGCCCAACTGACACAAGTTTCCAAGTCTACCCTTTGATACTGTGCTCGACATGCTGAGCAGCCAGTGAACAAAACATCACTTTGGATTTTCACTACGTTGCACTGGCTTCCCTTGTTTTACTTAGCTTACATGCCTTCAGGAATACTGTATTTTACATGCGTTAAAATAAATAAATGAAAATTTTCACTGATAAACTAAACATGTGTGGTGCTTTTTTATCAAAATGTTTTGTTTTTATGTTTTCATGTCTGGGTAAAATCAGGAAGGCTGCAATGTAAGTACTGGCATACATGTAAAATAGAGTTTTGACTTTCTCATAATTGAAGTCTGGTTATTAGTTGAAATAAGTAGCAGCAGTATTGTATGTTTCTTGATGCAAAATCGTAATAATGGAGCGTACAATTTGTGTTTGACGACTGAGCAGCTGAACAGCTATGTTATTAATTGTGCTGCTCCTGTGATTTTCAATTTATCCCAGAGTCACTTGCCAGTGTTTGGGATAACAACGGTTGTTTAAATTTCAAAATAGTTGTATACAAGCTATTGTGACTGTGTTCAAATCTAGAATTCCTACTGCACATGTTCTCTCATTGATCACTTGCAAACATACATACAATAAGTTGAAAGAAAAGTAATTTTGGTTGCTCGGTTAAAATAGTTGAGAACTGCTGTGAAAACTACCGAGTATTTAAAACTAGGCTTATTGTTGTATTTTAGCCATACTATATAAATTAATTTAACCTTGTGTGTCTTTGTAGTTTTGTAGTGCAGTGTAAGTAGGCATGTGTGTTGTTCATAGTGGTTATTTAAATTATGAATAAAATTTGTTCCACATGTTTATGTTGCAAGTAGCTTTCATTTATATCTCATAACTGCATATGTACTGTGCTATGTATCTGCAGGGTACCCTGTGTGCTGATGATGATGATGTTGTTAATCTTTCTGTTAAACAGGGAAAGCCACTGTGAGATTGAGAGACGGCGTCGAAATAAGATGGCTTCCTATGTGAATGAATTATGTGACATGATTCCTGCATGCAATACGCTGGCCCGAAAACCAGATAAACTGACGATTCTTAGGCTGGCTGTCAACCACATGTCATCCTTACATGGTAGGAATTGACTGAAAAGTTTCTATATTTATTTATCTCTTTAGCACCTGTGCATAGTATGATATTCAAATCCATCTACTCTTCAGTCCATTGTTAGAGATCTTTTATGAAGTTGGCGGTTTCTTAAATTTTATGCAAATTGTTTGAAGAAACATGGTTTGCTTTCTAATTATAGGTTTGTTTTTGTACATGTACAAGGTCCAGGCATGCATAAATGAGCTATATTCCATGTGGTTACCTAAGTTAGATGACCATACTTTGTTTCCCTTAACTATGCTGTAGTTCTCTACAGTTACTTAATAATCCAAACATGCACACACTTAAAAGTTAACACTATAAATACTCTTCTCCAAGATTATTATATAGTGAATAAGTTATGCACTGTGACAGATGCAATATAGTACTTAGCTGTTTGTCATGTTTGTCTTGCTGACTTACCTTTTCAAATTGCTTATCTACCATAGACTGGAGTACAATACAACACACAATACAACACATCGCAATACAACTGGGGCGCGGTGGTTTAGGGGTATGTTCGGGTGCCTTGCAGCTGGAGGGTTGCGGGTTCGAATCCACCTCAAAGCCGCCACGTAGGGACCCTGGGCAAGTCCTTCACTCGCAATTAATGCTCATGCGCTTCAAAAGGGCGTGAAACTCCGATTCAGCGTTCGCGCAGTAGTCGGGAGCGCCTCTGAATGGGAAATCTGGTAGGGGCGCTATAACAAGTGTTCAAATACAATACAAATACAATACTGTTATGTCTCTTGTTTGACTTATCTTCTGGATGTTGACCTTATTATGGCTTGGTTTTGGTGTATGCCATGGGTTGATGTTTTGCGCATTTGACGTTTGTGTGATAGAAGTAACAAATTAATTAACTATTATCATGGTTTGAAAAGGCTTCTGTATTTACTGTATTTAGGAAGTGTAGTTTTTAAAATATATTCAAGTTTTTATTTAGAACTTTGCAGTCGTGTGACTCATGCTTGGTCAAGCTTCATTGTGTGTGTCTTGTATATCTGTGTCCTTGTCTCTTTATGTTTCCTTGTACACGTCTGCATCGTTTTGGACATTTCTGTTTGTACTGTTGCATACTGTATGTCTGTCTAGTGGTCATGATGATTTGTTGCAGGGTCATCGAGTAGCCAGCAAGATAGCTCACATAAACCATCTTTCTTGAGTGACCAAGAATTGAAACATTTGGTTCTAGAGGTAAAGTAGCAAATCACTTGCATAGTAAAATCACCATTTATACAATTTACAGTAAAATACAACTATATTTGACATTTCCATTATTTCAATGTTCAGACAGTTCAGAAGTATACACGTGACCATATTGCAGAGCACTGATGGGGCTAGGCTACTGTGAGGAAAGGACTTGCTCAAGGTTCCTCAACAGTAATTGTCTCGGAAGCAGTTCAAACACATACTCTCCACGTTACAGGCTGGGCACTCCAACCAACTGGTTCTCATGCCTTCATGCTAATGTTGGAAGGCTTTCTCTGTGCCAGTGTATCGTCTATTCTGTGGGTTGTGTAGCAAAATTCTGAATTCTTAGCATTGAAATTTGGCATCTACAGTAGCACTGAATGACTGGTTCTTTGTGTGATTTTAGGCCACGAATGGGTTTCTGTTTGTTGTTCACTGTGAAAGTGGTCGAATAATCTATGTCTCCGATTCAGTGGCACCTGTTCTCTCTCAGTCCCAGGTTTGTACAATGCTGATTCTACTGGTTCAGGACTGAAGCCATTCAAGTATTGGTTTTGTTTGAAGCATTTAGTTCAAACAATTGAACTTCAAATAAACTATTAAAGCAGACTGACTAGTGATTCATTTTGAGGCTTTGCTTAGTAACTTTAGTTGATACCTTATGAATGAGAGTAATAGTATTTTGCAATTTCTTAGAGCATCAGTAATATTCCTTATTATCACAGTAGTTTAACTGTTATGTAGATTTTCTTTGTTACTGAAACCTCGATCACTGTTTGTTTGTTTGTTTGTTTTACATTGTAGTCGGACTGGAATGGTCACAGTCTGTATGATCTTATTCATCCCCAAGACAAGGATAAATTACATGAGCATCTGTCAACTTCCGAATCGCAAACATCCGGCCGCATTCTTGACATGAAGAGTGTGTATAGCATTCTAGGACAACCTGTAATTTCATCCGTTAGTTGTGACCATGTGTAGAAACTAGAGCTGTACCAAATATTTTAATTATCGTCAAACCAAATTATGCTGTGAATAGTTTATTCATATTCTGCTAAATAGTTTTTGAGTCTGAATATCAGGAAATGCGCTATATAAATCTTAGCATAATTATGATAAATGTGCTGTGTAATGTTTGCCCTTCTATTTTTGGTTTCCATTAGTGATCTAAACTCTTCATTTGCATTCAAGTTTGAAACTTTTATGGTGTATGAGGTAGTTTTATTATTGGGTATTATTTGTTAAATTGTAATGCTTCCAATCCAAAGCATGTGTAATGCCTCTGTAGTCACAAGTCTCCTTGGTTCAAATATCTTTCATAAATCATTTAGCCCAAATGTGTCTTTTATCTCAGCAAACTAGCATTCATCGATTCGTACATTCTGCAAATTTGTTAGAGCATTACAAAATTCGTTCTGCTAGACCTGTGTCATATAACATTTTTACGATTTCAATTTTCTCTTTCAGCTGGAAATGTGAAGAAGGATGGCCAGTTAGGTGAGTTGGATATGTGCAGTGTACATGTAAGTTTGCAGTTAGGTGAGTGAGATATGTGCAGTGTACAACTGTACATGTATTAGTGCAAATGCATTTTATTTATGTTTTGCGTGAATGATTTCTTTAAAAGCAATTCACTTGAAGTACTCGTCTTCTCACTGTGCTAATTTATTGTTATAGCTAGATTCATCACTGTATTATTCAGATGACAGTTAACCCTTTAACGATGAGCTGCCCAAGGATTTCCCATACATTTTAGTACCCGCTCGTCGTTAAAGGGTTAAAGTAGCAAAGGACCTGCAAGGCTAAGCAACTAATGTACATCATAGTCGAAATAGTTACCTGTTGACGTTTGAGTCAGTATTGGTTTGAGCCTACCTTAAGGTAGTGCCATGTTGGTATATATGGAGCTCACAAATCCTTTTTGCCAAATCACTGATAGTCTTACTCAATCAGTGAACTGTTTGAATATTAAAAACTAGTTAGAAGTTTGTAAAACTCACTTCTTTCATCTTATGTTTTTGCCTGTAGTACTGACTGCTGATGAGTTTCTACGCAGTTGCTATAAGTCATTGTTAGTCTAACATTGCATTTTATGAGTATTAATTCTAACAAAGTGGTATGCTTTATTATTTTAAAAAGGTATGGCTTACAAATTAATTCAAATGAGGGAGAATCCTATTTAAGAAAATCCTTATTTGATGCCATTGATATTCGTTTTAGAAACCATTGTGTGAGAAGAAGGAGTTTATGAGTTGATAAAATGCAGACTGTGATGTTTAAGAAACTTTCTGGTGTCTCTGATCTGTTGGATTTCAACTTAGCTTTTTCTCAAATGCATTAAGATTTCTGCTTGTGATTTCATTTGATTGATGATGTGAGCATTTTCAGAATGGCACTATAGAAGTTGTGGATTACGATTTAGGATGATAGCGGTGATGAAATGGCTGTATTCCATGATGGTAATTTGAATTACATTGCAGCCAACATGAAGCAATGTGTCGGATCAAGGCGTGCCTTTATAGTTCGGATGAGAGTTGGCAGTGCTCAGGTTGATCCTGTCTTTGCATCTGATGTTCGACAAAAAATTCGCCATAGTACCGTGGCTCCATCTGCCGATGGATGCCAGTATGCGGTTGTCCATGTGACTGGCTACATACGAAACTGGCCAGCATCTTGTGAGTAATTGTATATTTATCTGTTCAGTAAACAATGAATGCTGTAATTTCTCCCAGTATTCAGCGATACTTCATTTTCGTAGCTCATGGATTAGGCAGGGCTGTTAGTAATGCAATTTTGTAATAACTATCACTTGGTGTTGCTGATACATTTCTCAGCATTGCAAATGGCACATAATGAGATAGGGCTGAGCTTACCGGTAGTTGCTTTAAATCTTAGTAGTGTTGCCAATACTTTTTAAATGCTTTATTGGTATTGGCAAACATTTTCCCAGTATTGTTAACACTGCTATTGTTAACACCATTATTGTTAACACTGGGAATAAGCTCTAGATTTCTAAATGTGTCACATAGCTAATAAGGTGCAACCTACTGCGTAATGTTGTCATTTGTTCTATGTATGCATGCAACAGTTAGTTATTTAGCTTCCTTTTGTCTTCCTGATCCTGATTTTTCTTGATTTTTCCTGTCAGTCCTTGTTGACCACTTTCCTTAATCTTAATGACCTGGGTTAGTACCTCTGATCCATCAGAAGAAGTCTGAATTTGTGGGATTCAGTATGTTTTAACTGTCTTAGTTAAATCGTGCAGTTGTCTGATCTCTTTTTAGGTGTCTTGATTTCCAGCCAGCATGCGTTGAAATTAGGGTTTGTTACTGTTATGATGTTAGGTGACTGCTAGACCTGGGAGTCGACCCCAATAAGTCGACCCCAGTCGACTTAGGCATCCCAAGTCGAGTCGAGTCGTTTCTGCCTAGCGCAACTGACCCCCAAGTCGAATTTGTCCAGAAAAGTGACCTCAAGTTGTTTTCTCCACAAGTCGACTTAAACCGACTTGAGACACAAATAAATCTAAATTTATCATATCACACTAATGATCGTGAGGTCACGACAGCATTTAAGCAGTTTTGTAGTGCTTTTGCAAAATTAATGAAGCATGTTCTAACTTCTACGGTCTATAGCCCTATACTTAGGCTGCGGTTTAATTTTGTATTATCGACGCCGGTTGCGGCGGTTGTGCTAGACAGTTAGGCCTACTTGTTTTGTTTATAGGTGTCGATTTATCTAGGCCTACATCATTTGTTATTCCTTGTTAAAGCGTCACACGTACGTTTAATAAAAATGGCGAATCGAAATGTTAATAAAAATGTTAGCACGTCTACCTTATCAAGAGCTGAACGCGCGCAAATCAATGAACTTTTAGGCAGTAGGATGGTACGCATGCATTGCTATTTGATACGTTAGGGGTTAGTGTCCAAATAATTATGACAACAGAATTAAAATGTATCATTATAACAAGCCATTCAGTGCAACAAATCCGCGGTCCGCCACAGATTCTTCTGTTAACCAATTAGAGCATTACAAAACTGTTCAAGCACAAAAACACACTGCTTAAAATAGGCCTAATAAACTTTGACCAATTTTATTCATCAGGTGTTGAGGTCTCATTACTAATTAGTATATGAAATTAATGCTTGCCAGGCAAATTGGCATGACATTTTTGTATTATTAGCCGTACTTAATCGTTATTACCATGTCAGAAGTCGACTTTAAGTCGGAAGTTAGTTGTTTTTCTGCCAAGTCGGATCAAGTCGTTTTGGCTCCAAGTTGTCGACTTCAAGTCGACCTCAAGTCACTTTAGGGTCAAGTGGGGTCAGATTGGCTGACCAAAGTGACTCCCAGGTCTAGTGACTGCTAACTCCTGACTTCATGCAGTGGGTGTACTTGACCTTTGTGAGAAACTGTAAAAGGGTGCTATATAAAATATGTTTTGTTTCTGTGTGCAGCCGATGGCAGTGACTCAGTGGATAGCCATTCGTCTGAGGTGCACAGTTGCCTTGTGGCGATTGGTCGGTTGCAGGCATCGACCGCTGCCAACACCTCCGATCCTTCCAAGAACTCATCAGAGTTCTTAACACGCCAAAGCCTTGATGGAAAATTTACATTTGTAGATCCTCGGTTAGTCTAATAAATTTGTATAAATGCAGCAAAGTATTTTGCTTTTGGCACGTTTCTTTGCAATTTATGTTCTAGATTGGTACATATTAGGCAGTCATTTCATCATTGAGCCATGTGAGAAGCTGCAAAATGTTTCTGATATTAAGTTTCTTCTGAAAGAATTTGACTTAACCTTTGCTGAAATACTCAGTCTGAGCACCAATATGGCAGCTGATTTGAATTCGTTGCTGATGTAGTTCTTTTATTGACAAATTCATGAACCTGTCCTCATGTTTGCTTTTATGTGAACCAGTAATTCATATGTAAATGACATTATACCATACAGAATTGTTTCTGCATTTTAAGTTTATTGAGTAAATCTCAAAATAACAATCGTCAATCGCCTATATTCTATTTTACTCTTGCACTTGCATTCCTTGTTCTGTCATAGCATTGACTGCACTTGCAATTAGAATTTACAAAATGACTCAGTCACACAAGTGTTTCTAACAGTATGTCAGAATAATACAATCAGGAAGTTTAATGATTTTTACCATGACAATTGAAGCTCATATCCTGAACCTTTAAGGCGTTTTGGCACCATGTCACGAATGACAATAGTCTGTAGGTTGGATTTCTTCTGCTCCACAGGATAACACCACTGCTGGGCTATCAACCACAAGACCTTCTTGGCCGGTCAGTCTATGACTTCTACCACCCGGATGATCATGTGCAGATGAAAGAGAATTTCGATCAAGGTCAGGTTTACAACTGTGTTATGATGACCCAAAGAATTTGCTACCAATGTAAAACTCTGTGAAACCTTTAGACTGCATAGGGCATGCTTGTTAAGATCATGCACAATTTTTTTATTTACAGATAAATTACAGATTTCACTTTGCCTAAGCTACCATCAATGTCAGCATATTTTAAAATACTGAATTCAGTTACTGGTAGAATGAAGCAGTTTTGATGAAAGAGGATTGTTTTATCTTGTGCAGTTGGAGTTTTAGTTATATTTAAGTTGACATATATTATGTTGATTTTTCCAGTGCTGAAACGCAAGGGTCAGGTGGTTGCTGTGGGTTGTCGGTTTCTCTCGAAGAACAGGGAATGTGTTTGGCTTCGAACAAGCAGCATAACATTTCAGAATCCCTACACAGATGAAGTGGAGTACATTGTCTGCACCAACAGCTGTACCAAGTATGCTGATATAACTGTTTTGGCTCTTGTTATATATCATTTGTATGGTGTGTTGTATGGCACTTATTGAGCCTTATGTGTATGTGTGTATGTGTTGGATTGCCTATCTCTGGTCATGCCGAAAAGTAGAACCGTTCTTGGCAAACAAGATATATTTGGTTGCTGGACCTAGATTTTGTAATTTCCTCCCTGAATCTGTTTGTTCTGTAGTCAATTGTGTCATTTTGTTCTCTACCTAAGACTTTCAAAGCTTCTGGGTGTTGACCTGTTTTGGTGTGCCATCAGTTGATTCCTTGTGCATTGGGGGGGCCCGTGGCTTGGATAACAGCTGTACCGAGTTCGAGCCCCGTTTGGATTTGCTTTGTAGGCTGCTATTAGCGCCGTCATATTGTTCTGTCATTTTGTTCTCTACCTAAGACTTTCAAAGCTTCTGGGTGTTGACCAGATTTTGGCTCAGTTTTGGTGTGCCATCAGTTGATTCCTTGTGCATTAGACATTGGCAGTATAGAAATTGGTAATTTATAATTTATTATTATACTGTATGTATCTAGACAATTGCGTAAGGGCCTTACAAATGGCAGCCTGTGCTAGCCTAACTGATGTTAGTGATTATGAATTAAAACTTCATGAGCAAGCAAACAGTGGTGTGTGATTGATACTGGTAACCTGTCCCTCTGTGAGTAGGTGGACAGGTCTAAAATGACTGTCAGACTTAAATCACTTGCATCAGACACTGTCCAAGAACACATGAAAGCCACCATGTAGATTAAAAGAAATCACTCAGAAAATGGGATTTTGACTTGTGTATGATGTTTCTAGTTCTCTGAATTTCTAAATAAAGGATGTGCTAAAAAACATAGTCATTGCTCTGGATTACACAGTAGAATAGACTGATAAAGTAATAAGATTACTTCTGATGATGACATGTTGCTTTTGTTTGTGTTTTGTAGGTCTCAAACTAGCATGGTTCCTCCTCCAGCGACTAATCTGTTACCTTCTGTTATAGTTCCAGCATCACTTGGCTATGCTGGAGCCACATCCTATGATATGGGGATGATGCTTTCAGCAGATGGCCAGCAGTATGCAGGCGTTGGAGGACATGAAATGGAGCCAAGGAGAATCGGTGAGAAACTCTTTGGCTTACTTTGCCTTATTCTTTTCTAGAATAATTTTGATTTGTAATGGCACAAACAGAACTAACAGGTTTAACATATGAATTTGAATCTGCGGATGTGCTCTTTATAGATGTAACATTATCTGATTTACCTATGTAAGTTAAGTAAAGTAAGTATTTCCTTTATTGATAAGCACTAGCAAACGCACAGCACTTACATAACATTCAAACAAATAAACAAAAATTTATATATACAACCATAGAATTGAATGAGAGGCTTTATTGTACAGAGTGGAATGAAGCAGATCTAGGGAAAACATAGTTTATTTGATAGCATTTAGTGGATTAGCATGGCATGACTTTCATCACAAAATGACTTGGTGAAGTAAAACATTACCCTTGACAACAGGGTGTGATAATAAATATCCATTAATGGAATTAGCCATTCAGATATCTGTATCTGTTGATTTTAACCAAACGAAGAAATTTAATCATAGAAGGGTTGAGAAGCAGCTTATTTATTTTATTCCAGCCAAGGCTAAACGATTAAAAATTTAAGTTTAATATTATCTATTCGTTTGTGTTTCTGAATGAGCACAGGCGAACATGATGACTACAACAAGTGTGTTGCACCAGTCAGTAGTTTGGCTCAAGCTCAGCCTCACTCCACTTCAGAATTGACTGTTGACTGGGCACAGGCTCAGCCAAGCTATCTCTCCAATCAGGTCAGTGGTGCATCTGAGCAGCAACTTGGTAGTGGACTATTTATTAAGCTGCCTTTCCTTCAAGTATCTAAGTGACATCCCACTGACTCCAAATCTTAAAAATTTTAATGTTTATTCATTTTGTCTCTTTATAGTAGCATTTGTGAGATGTTAGTGGCAACGTAGTGTGTCTTCCTGCTTGATGTATAATAAACGAATATAATATATAAAGCAATCGTATTTACTTCATAAACACATTTGATATACAAACGCTTCTTTTCAGGTAATGACACAATTTATCTGACAAAGTTATTTCTTAGATGTTAGCATTTGTGTTTTATTGGATGTGAAGAAGAAATACTGTTATGTTAATGTTGGCAATATTTTACGTTTGTTGCTTTTTCCAGTTGGTACCTGATTACATGACTGTCTCGGATGGGAACCACATCGGTTCAGCAGCCGCACCAGTCAACGCTTCGAAAACAATCACCCTGACCAAAGCAGGACACATCTATAATGAACATCCTAGACTTGACTCTCTGATTCCACCTGGTAGGAGGAGTTAGCTGACCAAATAATACTAGCTTTCATTGTAGTAACATCTGACAGAGAGTAGTATTTTGCATGTAGCTTCACTTTCTGTTGAACAACTATGCTATCTTGGTTGGTTTTGGCAGCAATGGTTCTGTAACTATGGTGGTAATGAAAGGTGATGGTTGTTGCTATACCAATTGGCTGGTTTTGGATACTTCACATGCAGAGCTGAATTCGGAAAATCAATCTGCCTGACAGCCAATCATTCAGTTCCTTCCAATATGTTATGATCGTTTCATAAGTGGAATCGAATCTCGGATTGTCTCATTTCTACTTGTTGCACAATTGCAGTTTTTCCACGTTAAATTGATTAATTTCCTTTTTTAATAAACATCTATTTAAGTGTTGTCATCTTTTTGTGTAATTCATTTTATGTTTTGATTTATTAGCTTCCACATCGTATCCACAGTTTGGGTCTCAGAATGTTGCGACATCTGAGGATGAAAATGCCATCTGGTCATCACAGTGGAATCACTCCATTCTGCCTGAACTGGCAATTCCATCACATAATGCTGTTGGCCTATGGTCGTCGCAAGTGGAAAGTGCATCTGCAAAACAGAACGATGACCAGGAGGAATTCTCAGCCATGCTTCGTCTGCTGGATAACTCACAACCTGATTTCAAATTTCCTAACATGTTCTGATTTCGTCTGCTTTAAGCAACTGCAATTAGTATATTTTTATATAATGACTGATGTAACAATTCGTTGACGCTTTAGAGATGAGACTGATGAAACATAAACAGGTGCTACTCGGTTAAATACAGTTTGCAAAAGTTATTCAAGAAGTTCATGCTGATATAGAATTACACCCAGTGGTTTATCTTCCTTTTTCGGCTTCGATATTTTTCATTTTGGTATTTTGTGCGCATCCTAACACTGCAGTCAACTTGGACCGGAAAGTTGAACTCTGCAAAGCACTGAGATATGTTCTTACATTCTTAGGTGGGCCTTTTAACAGTTTAAGATACTCATTAGCAGTGGAGATATTCACACTATGTGCTAACTAGTTGTGTTAACTTGTGGATTAGCATGCTTGGTCATGAGATTGTTTTCTGCTTGTGTCAAGAAACATTATCTTGGATTCGGATGCAGTCTGTTGAGTCGGTCTGTTTTGTATGCAGAGGCTTCTGTTATGGTTAAGTCTCAACTTAAATTTATGTTGGGGGTTCTAGAACCAAGTGCATAAAATCAAAGAACTTTAATATACACTTGCAGGTGTTGTTTTACCCAAGAGCAGAGATGTCTTTATAGTTAACATGTCATTGCTTTTCTTTACGTGCTTCGAATAGTACTAAATATGTTGTCTTGGCTGTTTGACGTGATTCAGAATGTGCTTTTTCTATAAAGTGCCTCTCTTTTGAGTAACGTCCTGCCTTTATCAGAGGACTATTGTACTCAAAACGTATATATTTGTAGTGGTATTCACTCTCCGTTAGATGCTGGTGCTGTAGAATTTTGTGAATTTGAAATGCCGTGCATGATGTGTTTTGTGAGTTTTATACTAGAAATGAAAGCTGAAGTAGTGTGATGTTCATAAGCAGAGAATGTCTGATAGCAGACCTAGTGGCAACATCAGAGGGTAGTTCTTGGTTTATAAAGTCTGTGGCAGGTATGTGATGGAAAATGTTACTAATTTAGCCATTAAACCAGGCTGTATCAAGAAAATTATGATGTAACCTACATGTAACTCAAGGTCCATAGTCAGTCAATACATGTTAGTGCTTGTGATGCTCCTTTAACTTATTTGTGTTAAAGGACTTCTAGCACACAAATTTAAGATCTGGCAAAAACATTACAATTTATTATAACCAAAATGGACCTTATATTTATAATGAACATTGTTTTTGAAACCTAGTTTTTTGTAATAGGCATCAGAATATTGAACATCGTCCCTGCAACAGTTGTGTTTTTGGTGTACTATATGTGAATGACGAAATGTATCTTATAGTATAAAATGGTACAAAGCAATACAGCATTACTGACAATTCTTTCATCTAATGAACAGCAGTCCAGTTAGTGGTACTGGGGAAGCAGTAATGTTTATATTACATACATATGATATGCAAGCAGTTTATTTATACATACATATACACTACTGCTTAACGTACATTTGCATATATTTAGTTCCATTAGATAACCCCATATGTAGTGCAGTGCTTATGAGATGTTCTTGGAAACTATATGAGGACTGTCTTCAAAAGTACAGAGGCACTCTGAGTGCATCATGTGAAATCGTTGATCAGCTGAAGTAAGGCTGTCCAATTAATGGATAGCTGTTAATGATTGATTATGATTAGTCAGTTGAAGATCCTTCAACCTGAAGACTATACAGGTATATTCAAGTTCTGAATTTCAGACTATATTTCATGGTTTGGCATTTTTTTATTCACATGATAAATTTGGTCAGTCAGATTTAGAGTTTTGCTTAACCCTGGCTCTTGCTGAAAGTATGATCATGTTGCAGTTAACTGTTAATTTTAAATTGGCCTCTTTGCAGGATGGCTGCTGGCACCACTGTCACTTGACAGCTTTCAGCATCATCTGCCTCACATTATAGTAGGGATGAGCCGATTATCCGTTTGGAAATCGGTTCGGGCCGGATTTTGCACTAATCGCTATTAATCGGAATCGGCGATCCGAGGCCTTAAAATCCGAATAACAAAAAAGTAATATTTTTGACCAGAAACAATACATTTTTTCATTCATAATAAAAATATAGTAACCTGTTTTGGCGACCTCCTACGGTAATATTTAATCTTAAATATTGAAAACCTGTATAAAATAATAAAATTGCGAGTTGAAGCATCATCAAAATGGCGGACAGTCGGGCTCTTAGTAACAAACAGCGCATAGAACCAAATAAAAGTGAATGTTGCTCATTAATTGGATCGGAATCGGCAAAAAAGGCAGGGCAACTAATCAGAAATCGGCAAAAAATGCCAATCGGCTCATCCCTACATTGTAGCATCATTAGTGCATTTCATTATATAGAGGACAGTGCACAGGGACTTGTATTTGAACTGTTAGATTTACGAGCCAAAACATGTGCAGGACTTGTACAGTTCGATTTGACTGTCTAAGGCAGATGCTTTACTTGAACTGTTGAAAGCTAGCGCAGTTGCACTATAAGTGTATATATTTTTGTAGTGATATTGAGACGTTTATTTCAATGTGTGATCTGTTAATATGCATCTTTGTACCAGTTAATATAGAGAAGAGGACTTGTATCAGTTTTGCTTTAGAGTGCATTTCTGTTTTAGATGGCAGCAAGCATCATAATCAGTAACGATATGGTTATAATCGCATAAAATAACTAACTAACATTGGAAACTGTTGATTTGATTGTTGGATAATGGTGGTTAACATGGTTGTTGTGATTGTTGTTAAGGTTCTATGGCTTTTGTTTTTGCAGGGAGATGTTCAACTGAACATGTTGAAGTTTTGTTTTCTATTAAACCCGAGTGATTTGTGGTGGCATCCAATTATCAATGAAGTTTTGTATTTCTCTTTATATCTAAAGTCTGCTGGTCTTCAACAGTTGCCAAAACATGAAACTTAGAAACAATCTAGACAACTGTTGCAGCTTTACTATTACAACATCTATCTGCCTTTCTTCTTCCGCTCTTATCTCTTTCTCTGTCTATGTCTGTCTATTTGCCGGTGTACTTGCACATATTGGCTTGTTAATAGGGCTCCAGATTTTAATGATTGATTAATTATATTAATTGTTACAAATTTTAATTGTGTAATTTTGGCTTGTTCGATTAATTTTTTACTTATTTTATGATGTAGAGCGGACCATTGCCGGAGTTAACAAATAATTATGGCAAACAATTTCTGAATAGAAAGTTAAGAGATCATTTTGCAGTTAAGGTAAATGATGATGGAAAAGTCGAAGATGGCAACAAAATTAACTGTCTTCATTTAATACAATAAACATTTCGCTTACTATGGTTCAAACACATCGCTGACATATCACCTTCAGTATGTGGAAGGTTTAAATTTTTTTAGAAAGTAGTAACTGACTCGGTGACTACATTTTAACAGTGTTTCATGCCTTACTTAACAGACACCAAATTAATCGAATTTTAATCGATTAATCGAAGTCAATTTTTGAAGATTTATCGATTAATGTTTTTAATTAGTACCAGCCCTACCTAC
This sequence comes from Aporrectodea caliginosa, assembly GCA_020284085.1. NCBI lineage: Eukaryota > Metazoa > Annelida > Clitellata > Crassiclitellata > Lumbricidae > Aporrectodea > Aporrectodea caliginosa. Next base: position 2,594,136 of record JACEVL010000021.1, on the reverse strand, counting down.
TTATTAATAATATAATAGCAGTGAAATGTCTGTCTGTCTGTCTGTCGTGAAGTCAACATTCCTGTTATGCGAGTCCACCATACGTGGAAGAGTGCCAGCCACTTCACTTACACAACAGACACTGACTGGGGGCCAAGTGGAATGTACCAGTAGACACTGACAGGCAGATGACACACTTGCACAAAACTAGGACATCATCTATGTGTGTGGTAGGGGAGGTGGATGGGACGGGGACAGGCAGGGGAGGGAGGTGGAGGTACATTATGAAGGTCACTTCAACCATGGTAGGACGGGCAAACGTCTACATGTAGTTCATGTATAATTGTATACATCTATGTAGGGCCTATATATGTTTGTTTAAATATTTTTGTGTTTATGTATGTGTGCACTTTGAATAATGTGTGTGTGTGCGTCGATGTGTGTGTGTGTGTGTGTGCGTGTGTGTGTGTGTCTGACTGTGTACGTCTGTCCGTCTGTATTATCCGTGCAGAAGAATTCCATTCCTTCGATTGTAGCCGATGAGTTGTCGCTATGCAAAGCCCGACTGGGAGAGAGATCGAGAGAGAGAGACAGAGACAGAGACAGAGACAGAGAGAGACCCGTTTGAATGTACAGTATATTATGTATCGGCAATCGTGCTTCATTTCATTCACGAAACGTCGTCGTTGTCGTCGTAGTTGTACTGCTGTCCAACATGTACTGATGAAATGATGATGATGATGATGGTAACGTTGGCATGTTGTTGTAACCGTCTGCAGTGATGGATGGCAAACCGTTCTGAGTGCTTTGCGTCTTCATATCGCAGTTGAAGTCTTGGCCGTGATTCGGTTGTCGCTTGGAGGGGTTGTTGTTGGTGAGCGATGCCATTTGGTGGAAAGAGTCTACCAGGTCGACTGTACCACCTGCGCCTCCTGCCTCTGCTGGATCAGCGCCTCCACATGGTAGAGGCGGCTGAGCTGGATAGCAGATTCTGTTATCCCTCGCTTCGTCGACCATCTTCGTCGTTGAGCTGGTGAAGGGCTTCGGTTGGGTTCTCGTAATCTTCCGGTTCCTCGTCTGAATGACGTCCTTCTTCATCGCCAACGGTCGGTTCATCTGCACACATTACAACAATTATTCGCCCTTGACATGATCTCGGATAAACAAGGCGCATGTCACAGTGACAGTGTATGATGCGGTGATGTTGAGGTGATCTGGTAAGTTGTAACAGCGGTCCAATCCTCGACCTAAAAGACACCCACCTGGGCCACCTTAACATCTGCTGTGCACTCTCTGATCCTCTGGAAACCGGGCTCGGACCTCCCTCGGACTACTCTTTTGGACAACCCTTCTGACTAGACGCAGCGCTCGTTAATAAGCTGGTGCCCTGCGCTTGGCTTTCGAGTGGCGCTTTAGAAGTTTGGAGATTACGATTATGACTACGTCTCTGAATGAGTTGAAGGGGCTCGATTTAGGTGGATTAGCCTATTCGGGTTGAGGAAACGACATGTGCAGTATCCTAGCTGTATGCGCCTAGCTTAGAGCGAACTATCGAAGTACCAGTGGTTGATGCGGCTAAAGTGGTCGAAGCATCGTAATCGTAAACTCCAAACTTCTAAAGCGCCACTCGAAAGCCAAGCGCAGGGCACCAGCTTATTCACGAGCGCCGGAGCATGGTTGAGCAAATAAGGTTCAGAAACACAGTTCGAGGGTTTGGAAGAGACAAAAGTTTGCAATCATATTTTGGCGCCATTTGGAGAAAAAGGTAAATCAAAAGGACATAGTGGAGATTGGTTAGGTGAAAAAATTGATCACGCTTGTTATCTTTAAGCAGTGACGCGGTCTTGGTTTCGAGACCGTCTCGAGACCTAAAAAAATTAGGTCTTGGGCTCTTGGTCTATGTTTTGGTCTTGAATGTTGTTGGTCTTGGAATTTTGGTCTCGTGCACAACACTGTCATATGTTTCAACTTTAAAAGTTTCTGAATATTGAAGTCAAGGGACTTCGATGTAAGGCAACTGAAAGAGGAGATGAAGAGCTTAGGAGTGGAAGGGATCGAGACAGCTTTCCAGAGACGTCGTGGGTTTTGCCTTCCAAGCTTTCTTGTCCTCAACGAAACCCTACTTAGCAGCTCCTCTGCTGTGGCCTCTCTCTGGTCTCTCTGGCAACCAGACTTGGATGTCCACTGTAGGCTACATCTCTGGACAACCCCTCGAACGCGGCGTAGCGCTCACGGATAAGCTGGTGCCCTACCCTTAGCTTTGCGTAGCGCTATATAAACCTGAAGTTTACTGTAACAATTAAGTAAATTCATGAAGAAATTCTTGGCTGTTCAAGCAATAAATTGACGATACGGTATTGCTATTGTGCATGCAAGTAAGGAATGAAACTAATTGAGTTGTTTTCTGTGACTGTCAAATGCCGTCTGATGAATAATGTTACATTTTCGGAGAAAATCATAATCCGATATATTTGAAACATTTTGCACAACAATGCAGTCCTTATTATGCAGCAGTTTGATTTATACCATACCCGTTGTTGTTATTGACGGAGAAAAGCGATCTAGACCGTGAAGTATGAGAGCCATCGAAACACAAATAATTAAATACAATGTGACGACGATGGGAAAGTTGTTGTTGGTGGTGGTGGTGCTATTGTTGTTGTTGTTGTTGTCGTCGTGATGATGATGATGATGATGATGATGATGATGATGATGATGATGATGATGATGATGGTGGTGAAGTGGTAGTGGTGGTAGATGATGATGATGATGATGATGATGATGATGATGATGATGATGATGATGATGGTGAGTGGTAGTGGTGATGATGTGATGTATGTGATGATGATGTGATGATGATGATGTGATGTGATGTGGTGATGATGATGATGATGATGATGATGATGATGATGATGATGATGATGATGATGATGATGATGATGATGATGATGATGATGATGATGATGATGATGATGATGATGATGATGATGATGAGACGACCATGAAGATGAGGATGGTGAGAGTGACCACCTGGTGCAGTTTGTAGTAGAGTCCGCATGCGTTGCAGACGATGTTTCCCAGGTGATTTCGGCGCCAGAGGGTCGTTCCAGTGACGCCACAGTTGCTGCATGACGCACCGCTTCTGTGCGAACTCAACTACAAGTATCATCATCACCATCGTCATCAATACCGCCATCATCGACGCTAGCCTATCGTCATCATCACCACTTCCGCTGGCAGTGACGTATTCAGAGATTCTTCGACGGGAGGTAGGAGTGGAATAATTCAACTTATAACTCGTTGCCATGGACATTCAAAAATCCCAAAGATTCTCTCCTTCGAAGTAATTTCGATTCAATAACCCTCATCAACCCGCTCCGAATCCAAGTAGGCCTTCACACTATTTCGCCCTTCTTTAATCTCATCTCTAAAGTTAATTAGTCATATAGGCCTATATTGTTCACGAAAGCTAAAACCTTTTCAGCTCTCTGGAGCCCACTGTCGTCACAACTGCTTCAACGCTCTGACCAACCCTTCTCTTCTTACTATTTCTCATATAAGTATATAAGTATATCCTTCATTATACCAATTGCTAACCGCATTTTGGTTTACAAGAGAATCACATTTATGTGTTGGGCTAACCTAACATGTCATAAAAGTTTTGGTGTGCTATCTATCCTCGGCATTAAACGCATGCGTAAATCATCCGCAATATAAATGTTTTACGTGCCAGAGTGTCCGCTTGTGGTATTACCCTATTGTGGGCTCTTGGGCGCAGTAGGTATGGGGTCTGTTTTATCTGGGGCAGCAGTCCATGTAGAACGTGCGATGGGTTGTTCATAACGTCATTGAAGAGGCGGGTGTCTGCAGTCGCGTACAGTTGTTCAACATCATGGGCTTGGTCTGATAAATACCCTGCTCGAACTAGTCGACGCATCGTTGAGCTCGTAACTCAAAATACATGTACTGTATATTATACTTATGATGCACTGTAGCCGCCTGCTCATGGTCGCAGCCAGACCTTTGGATTTTGTATTGACTGAACGTCCGTGAATTAGCTGGGTCTATAGGCGATATTGGCCCGACGTGCATGGGGCCAGCGGATAGACCTATGGATGTCAAGAGCAGTGGAGGCGCCAGGATTTCAGGTTTTGGGGGCTAAAGCTCCAAGCCTTTCCCTTTTGACCCCTCCTCCCTGTGATTTGCAGTGATTTCCCACTTGGGGGGGGCTGAGCCGCAGATAGGGGAGGGGGGGGCTAAGCCCCCTATCCCCCTGGCGCCGCCACTGGTCAATAGTATAGCAACTAGAGTTATTGTTGAGTTTTGACGTCGACAGAGTGCTCCATTACATGTTCTGCTCTGCTCCGCAGCTGATCAGTTGCTTATATCCATTTATGAGGTTGAAGACAGATGATCCAACCATCTGATCCTTTGGGAAGAAGATCAGCCCCGGACACTGCAGAGAATCATCGAGACTAATTGAAGCCTGGAGAACAGATACCTATGGACCGCTGATCAGCGATGGCGGAGTTGATAGTGACGTATGCCGGTGACTTATGCCCAACTAATTTCGAACCCAAGAGCTGGATTAAGACCGCTCGTTACCATTCTGCCATGATATACCAGCGTTTTGGAAGTTCAGTCATCTAAGTTTAGGACATTTGTCTTTTCTATTTGGTCTCTGATGATGATCTCTTGGTTGCCGCCAGGATCTTCACCCCAACAGCAACGTCATGTGCAAGATCACAGGCGTATTTGGGGGGGGTTATGGGTTCAACCCCCCCCAAATAAATTGCCGAAATGCTTCTAATACTATGCTTTTATATGCAAAATGCAAAAAACCTTTTGCGATCATGTCCAGTGGAACCTCCAAATTGCTTCCTGGCTACGCTACTGTGCAGAATATAAATGTATGCAGGCCATTTGACAATATTCTCATAGAGCTTCATACGTCCGACCATATACGTACGGCATATGAGAATATTGTTACATTGCTTTCGTATGTGCTACATAATGACGTTGCTGTTGGAGCAGTTTAGGCCTAACTGCAAACGGACATTGATTGATGGATGCCTCTTGTTTCCTGAAAATGGCGCTTTAGAAGTTTTAGAAGTCTCCGGGTGAGATTAAATATTGCTTTTTCGCATGGAATTGAGTTCTTTGGTTTGTAGTAAGCCACTCACGAGACTCTTCTTTGGTCTTTCCATCGGTCGGTCGAATCCGTTGACTTTCTGGTAGAGACCGCAGGCATTGCACAGGTAATGACCCAGCTTATCCCGTCTCCACAGCGGCGTATACGTGGCTCCACAATTCACGCACTCTCGGCCTTCTATACAACATTTTTTAGGTAAGTTAAGGCAACGTCATGCAGAATATAGCCTGTAATATTATAACATAATTATAGCAAACATAATTTATGTTTAATATATATAACGTGTGTGTTTGCACATGCAGAGATTGGTAAAATCCTTTTGAAAAATATCTAAAATAATATTTTCAATACGTTGAAGTAGGCCAATTTGAAAATGCCATTTAAAACAATTTTCACTGAGATTCAAAAGTTCTTTTTATTCATTATTGGGTACGAGCAATGCAACATTTTGAGACAGCCTCAGACACGCATAAGATGCACCGTTTGGATCCAGATGAATTCAGATACAATAGCCTACATGGTAGCATTGGTAGGGTCAAGTAGGCCTACGTTAAGATAGGATCAGGAAGCATTACAGTCAGACACATGCAATAAAAGCCTACTATATCTTCTCTATACGGCTGGTCTCTGTCCTCTGCTGACGTCTCAGGGGCTTCTGCACCAGCTCTTTGAGGATGATGTCCAAGCTTACATCCATTCCCATCCACCAGACTCAGTCGTTACTGTGCGACAGATGTGCCAAACTACAGATGTCCTCTCCTCTTGGATGGCCTCAAATCGACTTCTCTTAAATCCCCCAAGACTCAGTTTATTTGGCTAGGTGGCCGTCGGCAACTAGATAGTATGATTTGCTCCAGCTTGCTCGGTTCTTTCCTGAGATAACTTTCTCCCTCACGATCCGTTACTTGGGGGTCACCCTTGAGTCCTTGACCAGGAACTTAGTCTTTTCCAACATATGAACTTGGTAGGCCTATCTCGAAACTGTTATTATTAGCTGCGCCAGCTCCGAGTGGTTTCTCGCTATCTTTCTCATGATTCACTAGTATGTATGTATGTATGTATGAGCACTTGTTATAACGCCTCTTCAAGATTTCTACTCAGAGGCGCTCCCGACTACAGCGCGGACACTGAATCGGAGTTTCATGCCGAAGCGCATGAGCAATTGCGAGTGAAGGACTTGCCCAGGGTCCCTACGCGGCGGCTTGAGGTGGATTCGAACTCGCAACCCATCCGGCTGCAAGGTACCGAACATACCCCTACACCACCGCGCCCCACACTAGTGGTTCTTCAACCGTTCTTGTGCATGCTTTCATTAGGCATACTAGTCGAATCCACCACTGTTGCTCGATCCTAGTTTGGCTTCCCCCTTGGAGTTTTGGGGAACCTAGATATATATTCGTTTATTGAGAAAAACAATATGACAAAAACGCAGAAATGCTTTCATGAGTGATAATGGATATTATAATTAAAGTTATTTAGAAAATGTTAGAAATAAACTAGTGAATATTTTTATATAATGATCTGGGAATAAATTGAGAGTTGTCCTTGGGTGTGAGATTATGGTTTTGTGCTCTAGGTCGTAATTGGTGAGAGGAGAGGGGTCGGAGTGGAGGTAGGAGTTGGTGAAGTACATGCTTGGGGTTGTGTAATATGGAGCAAAGGACTTTCGCATCGGCTATATTGTCAAGATCGAGTTCTGACTCGGCTGCTCGGCTCATTGGGCGAATTCCCAAATTCGGCTCTGTCTCTGCCTACATGCTCGATGTATTGCACTGGCTGCCTGTGGCTCAACCGTCAACGGATCTCATACCAGATTGCTGCTTTGGTTTCACGCTGCATCCTTGGCTGTGCTCCATCTTACCTGCCCGACCTCTGCCGCCCAGTGCCCGACATTGAAGCGCGTCGGGCGCTTCGCTCCGCGACAACGGTGCAACTCCTAGTTCCACGGGTTCGCTTGACTACTAGGCAGCGCCGAGCTTTCTCGGTTGCAGGTCCTTTATCTGGATCCGTAGGCCTATATACGATATATAGGCCCTATAATAGTTATTCATCTGTAGGCTATTAAACTGACCCACAGCTGTGTGCGTTCTTCTGGCTTTCGATGACGACGTCTTCAGAAGGTCATGAACTCGTGAATGGAACTGATGCATAGATGAGGAGTTTGCATCGAACGAACTCTGATCTGATGTACGCGGATGATTCAGAGGGACACCGGACATGCTGGACGGCGAATAGAACTCCCCGACCGACAGGGTCTTGTCCGTCGTACAGGGTGCGTGTTTGCTGAAGTACTCCTGGCCCCAGCCACCGAGGAGGTCCGACGACTCCCAGAAATTCCCGGAGCGAAGACCGAGTCCTGCGTCCGGCATCTCCGGTCGGCCAGAGGCGGTTCCTGGTGCTGGCCAGTTGCTGGCAGAGGAACGGCGCAGGTGATCGGAGGACCTCGACGACGGACCATAGTTGAGAAGGAATCTCTGCAGAGGAGCATGGACTCCACAGGATGAGTATCCGGAGAGGAAGGACTTGGAGGGGGCCACTCCATAGCTGACTCCGTAAGTGCTGGGGTGGCTGTCGTGTCTTTGACCCCAGGCACCGTCGGCGGCATGCAACAGGTGCGACTGCATGAAAGACGGAGTCTGTAAGACGTTCGATGATCCATTGACATCTGAAACAGTAAGAGGAATACGTCGTATGGCCTACAGTCTGGGTTAATCTATTCATCCTACTTTGCAACACCCGATAAATAGTTTTATAATGGTTTGGTTTGGTATGGTATAGTATAGCATAGTATGGTATGGTATACAGTATGGCATACGGTATGATATGGTATGGTATGGTATAGCATAGCATAGCATATCATAGTATAGCAGAGCAGAGCATAGCATAGCATAGCAATGATAGCATAGTGCAGTATCAATCAATCAATCAATCAATCGTTTATTTGTAGCCAAACAACAATAAACAATAATATTACAAACCAGATTGCACTTTTAAGTATGGATAGTTGAATGCCACAAGGGAAGGCCCTGAAGGGATCAAAGATCCCGCTAAGTAGGGACACCTCTATATAATTTCAACAGAATATGTGTCGACCGAAAGATGCTTTACTTAGTATAACAGTTGTTGACTTGATTAACATATAAAATCTTAACTAACCTTAACTAATTTAAACTAAATATCAAAAGTAATGAGTACATAATGAGTGGGAAGTGCAGCAAATAAACACATGGAAATAAAAGATTAACACGTCAAAGCAATTAATAATTATTAAATTTAAAAATCAACTAAATAAGTGCGAAGCTTATTCTTAAACAGTGCAAGTGAGGGAGATTTTCTGATTTCTTGAGGAATTTTATTCCAGGTAGTGGTGCCAATAGATTTTATTGAGAACTGACGAGTGTTTGAGCGGGCAAAGACACTTCTATAATTTACGGAGTTTCTTGTTAAGTGGGAGTGAACCTCTGAGGCAAGATTAAAGAATCCCTTGTATACTGGAGGTAGTAGGCCTCGGTCGTACTTATACATAAATTCACCGATTTGGAACAGCCTGAGTTGCTCTAATTTTAATACTTTAAAGTTAAAAAATAGAGGGTTGGTATAACATTGTATAGCATAGCATTTTGTGTCTACAGGTCTAGATGTTTGCTTCAACACAGATTAGGTATACGAACTGAGAAGCGCAACTTAGATCAGGCATTGAATTTTGCCAGCATTCTGCTGTTTTAAGTCAAACCACATCAGTTGTGCTTTTGCTGGGGCGATATATACAATAATAAGGAAGCTTAAGGATCGTCTTCGTGTGAAACACGCCCCCTTCGTCCCGGGACCTTTGCTGGAAGAGAACAACAGGAAAGTCTTCCTCTAGCCTCGTAGGCCTACTACAGCCGAAAACCCTTAAACTCCACGGCTGCTTTTCTGATGACTATAATTGTAGACGGAATAAAAAGAGTGCGAGTTTCCTACATTTCGTAATTCAGCGCTATACGAAGATGGCAAACAAATTAATTTTTTTACAGCGTCATCATCAAAACCGCCATCATAATCATCGTCATCGTCATCATCATCGTCACCACCACCATCACCTGCATCATCAGCATCACCACCATCATTGGCATCATCCCCATCACCACCATCATTGGCATCATCGCCTGATCGCCATCATCAACAGCAACATCATCGTTTTTATTGATCCAAATTAAGAATTATAATTGTAACTGTAATCACGGATTCATATGGCGCCTCTTTAAGACAAAATTTCTCAGAGGTGCTGCCTATCGGAAAAAAACTGCGATCGAATAACATGGTTTAAATCGCTTACGGAACTGAGACAGATTGCTAGGCAAATTGTTCCAGATGGATGAGCCGACCACAGCAGCTGCTGTGGCAATTAGGCCTATGTCACCCTACTCAACAGAAATAAACGGTGGTCTACGACCAGGAATGTATGTGAACGAGACATACAACTCCCTCTAGGACGCACAACATGCAAGGCAAAATGACGCATTTATAATAGCATAACACTCAGCGCATTATTGCATCTGTGACCAGCGGTTTCTCCTGCATAAAGCTGGATATATTCCCAAATGACCTAAAGTCCTAAACCCATAGGTAGGCCTATGTCTCCTATCACCCGAGTCGCAGCATTTAATATTTAATTAGGACAGAGCAGATCTAAAACGACAAAGGTAACAGGTATAGACATACACACGAATAAGCGCAAAAAGGAAATTCTCTGTTTCATCGGCAAAGCAAGAACGTGCTTTTTTTAGAAAATGTATATTAGATAATGCTTTATTATTATGATTTGCCCTAGGTACCTCAGATGAGTCAGAAACTGTCAGATCCCTCAGGAGTTAAAACAATTATCTGGGGAATACAAAAACCACGTAGGGATGGCTAGAACTGCTCGTCAGGATCCAGCTACGAGAGAGGTGCCTTGCAAGGTAATAGCATTAAAGCGTTGGATTATGATGGCAATACGTTGGCAAAGATATCTGGTTTCTCTCGTGTCACAGGCTATTATTATTATTTATTTGTTTATTATTATTATTATTTTATTAATTAATTAATTAATTATTTATTATTATTATTATTATTATTATTATTATTATTATTATTATTATTATTATTATTATTATTAATATTAGACCTATTACTATTATTAGGCCTATTATTATGTCGTTAAGTCATTGTTTTCTGTTGCTGTTTTTGTCGTTGTCATGTGTGTTGAACTTACACGATGTCTGGTGGTGTTTCTTTGGATCCATTGTCATGTATGCTTTGCATTCCGATCGGAAACCTGTCTCATATGCGTGTCTGTCGCCCGCTAGGTACGGCAGATGCTCGTTGTCATAGCGACGTCTTATCTCGCAACTATTACAGCCGCATCCCATGTCCTGATGATGATGAGGGTATTGATGACCACGGTAGCTCCATTCGGATGGACCCTGTAGCGACGTCTTACTGCAACCAGGGCCTTGAGGAAGCTGCGAACTGTCCGCCGAAAACTGACCGTAACCGTACGTCATTGGGTTCTGACTCATGGACAGATAGGCATCGAATGTTTCCATAGCGACGCATCAACTATAGAGACGAGTCTTGAAGTGATTATTCCAAAACGCTCGATCGCCCCTATGCCAGCTTCTTAGAGTGCCAATACGGGCATTAAAATAAATGATATTGAACTTATCTACTGAAATCATAGACTTAAATCATAAATCGAGAAACGTAGCATTGTTGGAGTTCTGTTGCTGTGTTCAATTAAAAACAAAGCAGCGATAGACTGAAGAGAACTAGTTGTACAGTTTCTGTAAACTCAGTCAGATTCAAATCATCTTAAGTCGTCGAGGTCATGACTCACAGCTGCTGCTGCTGCTTCTGATCAGTGCAAGAGACTCTCACGAAATCCTAAGAAGGTGTCGACGACTTTCCATGTTCGCTGGTTAGCGAGTCTTTGTGCGAAAGAGACGATTAATCTGGTGGCAAGTGGCATCCAATCGCCTTCAGTTTGGCTTCGGTGAACGCGTTTCTTCGCCGTCGCTGTCGCAGTCTCTGAGCGGCCTGCCCTCGCACCTGTTCTGCGATGCAATTGGATGCCACTGAAGAGGAGAGGCTGACTTCAGCGTCTTCTCAGTTGCAATTGGACGACGCCTTCACAGCTTTGATGCTAATCAGCCACAGAGTCATTCTAACCTTTTGACAAAATCCTGTGTTTTTTCTAATTTTCCCATCGATTTATTGATCGACGTTCTGACTCTGTGGGAGACCGTGGCCTCGATCGCCTACCTCCCCGTCGAGTGGAAAGTCGGCGCCGCTGCCTATGCCTCCTCGGTTAGAATCCCGGGACTGCAGGTGAAATTGCAAAAATTACTATTGTAGTGTTGTCGCTTCAGCCGGAAGCTCTTTCGACCCAAGACCAGTACCAGGGTAACGAGGCACCTACATACAGAAGACCTTGGGTTCATACGACACTGCTTGGTCTGTAAGCCAACGAATGACGATTCCAATCTGCGTTAAACGACCTCCGTAAAACGACCTTTGATAAGTTATTAGCGCTGTCTATCAACTGACGCGGCGAACATCCTTTGAGAAAACTACATTGACAAGCAGCGATCTGATGCACTCAGTGACCTCGTGCATCCAGGACAGTTGGATCCTTCTTTCGTATATATTCAAAAGACCCAAGAGAAGGTACATGTATGAGTGTCTTCCCCAAATCCAACTATGCGGAATGTGGGTGACTACTTTTGACCTTCAGCCTTCTGTATATGAGCGTACACAACTAATAGATAGAGCTACATGTATGTATGTATGTATGTATACATATGTATGTATGTATACATATGTATGTATGTATGTATGTACGTATGTATGTATGTATGTATGTATGTATGTATGTATGTATGTATGTATGTATGTATGTATGTATGTATGTAGGCTATGTATGTATGTATGTATGTATGTATGTATGTATGTATGTATGTATGTATGTATGCATGTATGAGCACTTGTTATAGCGCCCCTTCAAGATTTCTACTCAGAGGCGCTCCCGACTACAGCGCGGACACTGAATCGGAGTTTCACGCCGAAGCGCATGAGCAATTGCGAGTGAAGGACTTGCCCAGGGTCCATACCCGGCGGCTTGAGGTGGATTCGAACCCGCAGCCCTCCTCTGTGTATTTCTAAAGAGTATACTTACGTACTTTAATTATTGTATTTTGGAAGTGCGGCCAAGTGCCATGCTTACCTTCGTGTATTTTACAGGGCTACTAATTAAAAGTGGTGCCTTCTTCAATTTTGAAAAGGGCTATGCACGTGTTCTCTTATTGCACTGAAGGGCCACTTGCGTAGGCCTATACATTTGTTTAAACTGGCTCCATCCTAGAGCTCGCAAGTGTCATCTTGAAAAGTTGTTTTTAATCGTGATCCATCACACGATGCAGAGCGAACAGGCTGTTGCGGAAGACAGCTCCATGCATACAGGCTGTTTGGCCGAAAGCGGAATCTGCAATACCTCCTCGGTCAAGTCAGAGGTGCTTGATAGTGTAGTGATTAGCGCGCTGGACTGTCAATTGGGAGTTCAAATCCCGCCAGGACAGAGATTTGGTTCGAGATTTCTGCTCTGCATGCGCCCCTCGCAAACTCAGCTCTAACGAGTATACTGTCAGCGGGGAAATGATACGGCGAGGGAGGACTGGTCACCCGCCCTCACATGCCGAGACTAAGAAAAATGAAGTCGCTAGCACTTCATACCCATGGCTGCCTCAGGGCAAGCTTAAGGGACTCCTCCTCCTCCTTCTCCTCTACATCTTTCTCATCCTCCTTCTTCCTTTCTTCCTCCTTCCTCCTTATTTCCGATCGAAACCCTGCCTCATATCCGTGTCTGTCGTACGCTAGGTACGGCAAATGCTCGTTGTCATAGCGACGTCTTATCTCACAACTATTGCAGCCGCATCCCCTCTCTCCCTCCCTCCCCCTCCTCCCCTCCCTCCCTCCTCCTCCCTCCCCCCCCGCCTCCTCCCCCCTCTCCTCCTCCTCCTCCTCCTCCTCCTCTTCCTCTAACGGGTCATAGTTTAGTAATTAGCGCAGAATGGATAACTGCAATCGTAATCTCGATACCTGTACGAACTTCTCAGCACCCACAAAGTCATTAGTCGTTGTAATCACTGTTGTACCGAACTTATTCACATGTGCTTAGTCAAGAAAGTTGCTGTGTTCCAAGTCAATATCCAAAGGCAAAAAGAAATGGAGCGGCTGGGCAAAACAGAAAACCTTATTGTTCTGTTTTGAAGGTTACTCAGTGCTCTGTATGGGAAGCCAGTGTAATTATAGTGGCAAACTACGCTTTGTTTCAGTACGCAAAAAACGGATTCAAATGAGTCATGCTGTTTATTCATAGGTAGGTCTACTCATGCAAAGGTGAGCCACAGGTACTCGAGCAAACAGTGTGGCTCGTCAGCAGACACTGCGTCTTTAGCGGTTGACCCCGCAGTGGTCACACATGGTGCCGACTGAAATTCGTTTAATGCGCTGCATTATCTTGACTACATAATTATGAGGGGTATGATGTAGCCTACGTTCGCACAATATGATAGTCTAAGGCAAAGTTGCAGGCTTGCAGTTAATTGCTCGATTAACTTTCCGCAGTATAGACTTCTGCAGTGGTGTATACAGGCTACATACGTACGTAGCGCTGTCTTGGAAGGATAATTATATTATATGTAAATTATATATATATATGTAGTAGTTAATGCACGTACATATATACGTAGGTCTATGTATCTATATGCATAGATACCTATCTTCCTCAAACACTGTAGCGTTAAATAGATGCAATGGAATCGGAAAGCTGCTCACTAAGTCACAATAATTGTTATCTCGAAGGTTTATAGCCCGTGCCGCTCCTTTGCTTATTATAGGTCTAAACGAAATGTAGGCCTATCATTCTAAATTTGCCAATGTTGCATGAACATGTATTTTTATTTTGTGATTTAGAGTTTGTATGTAACTATAGGATTGACTTAAGTCTTAAATCAACTTGGCCCACGGGTGTCTTGACACTCTTGTGTTCGTGTTCAGCTTTGATCCATGAAATGATCTATATATGGCTTCTTATTGCTTGACGAATTAGGCTCATATATAATATTATATGTTATATTATGATCACACCTCATACGCTACCAAGTACACCGGTACACGTATACAATGCCAAATAATAGGTAGCCTAGACAATACGCGAATTTAGCAGAGGTCATACGTGTGTAAGTGGAGGGGCCTCAGATAACAATTTTAAGTTGTGTAACAAACTGTTATGTAAATCCGAGTCAGCAGGATGTCGCAAGATGTTTAACATAAAGCGCAATTAAGATGGTTGTATTCAGGCATCAGAATCGATGTCTGCAGGTGAGCGCCATTCGTCAAAATGTCTGCGTCGCCGCCGCCGCCACCGCCGCCGAAGCAGAGCCCACGACGATCATCTCCATATTGCCACCGGCGCGTACTTCATTCGCCTACGAACCGATCCATACGCTCTCCGCCCGTCCGTCCGTCTGTCCGCCGATAGGGCAATACGCTGCGTCATGTATCACGCGCGCATATATACATGTATATATAGACGTATAAGGCGGCTGGTCTCCCGCGCCTTCGGTTAAGACGCGCAGAACAATCTTTTCGCTCTGCATGTAAGTTCTCAGGCAAAAAGCCGAAGACAGATGCATTTAAACGCGGGCTGCTGAAGATGCACGTGGCACGGGCCGAACGACATCTATCCGTCTCTCCTTCTCGGCGTCATTGTCCCTCCCTCTGCCTACCTTAATTTGTGCATCTCTCTGCCTGTCTGTCTCTGTCTGTCCGACGGCGCAGGAGGACCTCCTAGGAGGCCGTCATAGAACGAGATTTTGGTTCAATCTTAAGTTACAGTTCCTGCCGAGCGCTCCTCCCATCCCAAAAAACGAGAGGCATAATTTCCATGCGGGATCAGTGCACGACATCTGAGATGGGCCTCCGAACAAGAGCACTGCCTCTGTCAAGCGTTAGCCGCACGTGGCAAAAAGAAACTTCAGGCGAAATCACACGAAATGACAAAGCACTCAAGTCACCTGTTAGACGTAGCCACAGGGTATCGAACGATGGCGCTTCTTATAAAAACGACGCCTCGGATTACTATCCACCCGTCTCAAAGGCACAGCTACGTAGGATTCGCATCCTCGAGGCAAAGTAACATCTGATCGATCGACGCACCAAATAA
Organism: Aporrectodea caliginosa; assembly: GCA_020284085.1. Taxonomy (NCBI): domain Eukaryota; kingdom Metazoa; phylum Annelida; class Clitellata; order Crassiclitellata; family Lumbricidae; genus Aporrectodea; species Aporrectodea caliginosa. The sequence goes on along the minus strand of JACEVL010000021.1, from coordinate 2,578,759 downwards.
GCGAAATTAATCTATTATAATAATAGTAATAGTAATGCTAAGTGCTGTTGTTATTGTTAACGTAATAAGATAGGCTATAACAATACACATACGTTAACAAATATCTATAACGAGCGGTCCCATAAAAATTCGAATCTGCGGTTAGTCAGCAGATAAAGCAGTTAGATAAGGCCACTGAGAATACATGCAGGCCTACGCCTACATGCACATTTGTAGGCTACATGTAGGCTAGGCCTAGTGAGTTCTGAGGCGTTTCTTTAAGGAAGACAGTGTTCAAACTTCAAAAATTGGAAAACTCGATTCATTACTGGGGCAGAGGCCTCGAATGCTGAAGCTACCGCATCACAATCATACTCGTCATCACGAATCACGATCAGTGGCGTAACGAAGAGTTTCAGCGCCCAGGGGCAAGAGTTGACGACTGAGCTAATTTTGCGCCCCCCGTAGTTACGCCACTGATCATGATATACCCAATCATGTAGCATAGGATATATGTATATGAATGCTGGTCAATTAAGTAAAAACCGCATTTCTTACGCTGAACTGTGAACATAACGTACTTTTGTATTGTATTTATAAATTTATTTGATTTCAGAGGTAGGCCTACTCTATTCTTCTCGAGCTCTAATGTTAATCACGTTGGTAGATTCTGCCCAAAAGAGCTGAACTAGCCATTGGAATTCAACCGGATCTGTCTTTCACCTTCGACAGAACCTTCGTCTGACGTCTTGTGAGTTTGACTCGGAAATCAATACATTGCATTAGGCAAGATTAGAAGCTACTAAAGAAGCCACCAAAGACGCCTCAGAGAAAACATGCACATACATTTACTACTTTCAGAACTCTGGTAACTAACTAGTAGCCTACAAGCGGCCAATGAGTACAGCAATCATCAATTTCGGTACCTTAAAAACAGAAGTCACTTTAAATAACAAAAGTCATTTTTTAAAGTCCGAATCATACGATTGTTACACATTTTCAGCACATAAAGCACTTAAAACAATCAACATTGTATGAAAACCATCCTGAACAAATTAACAACCATAAACATGAAGACAACTATATATATACCCTAGCACATTTGCTACGTATTTAGTTAGATAAACTTACAATTTACGAATCTTCTCCTTATAATAATACGTGTAATAACAATAATAATAATGTCTTGTTGTCCTAGAGACAAGGTCTTGGTCTCGAATGAACTCGAGTTCGTTTTTAAAAGGCTTTGTCTTGGTCTTGAGACAAAAAGTCTTGGTCTTTAGGAAGTTTAGGTTTAAAGTCTTGGTCATGTAAGACCAAGATCAAGACTCGACTGTCAATATGAACAGTGATTAATCACGGTCGTTTTAAAGTCGATCGTTCTTAGGCCTAGGCACTCTTGCATTCGTAGACACCAACTTCAGCGATGGAGCAGTTACAAACTTCTAAATCACCGTCACGAAAACGGCCACGCCTGTTTCCATCATATGACAAATAGCTACGGACGGATACGATTCTTGTTGGTCTGACAGGAAAAGCCATCGGCAGCAGCAACAGTTTATGCTGTATTTGGAAGCCCTGCCAAGACTTCTTTCAGAAGCCAGAAGACGGTCTGATAAACCATGGGAGGATTTCAAAATTTTTGCATTTACATCCAGTGCTTGGAAAGCTGCTGTGTGTGCCAGCGACTTCAGCACCTGTAGAACGTATTTTTTCCCATGGCGGAATTTTTATGAGGTCCCACAGGGCATGTCTTGTAGAGAGTGACGCTGGGAGACAATCTCGTCCCCATCCCGCCCCGCAACAAGTGTCTCCCCGTCCCACCCTACAACATTTTGCATGAAGGACATTTGTAGACACGAATTCGGAATTGTCTGCATTTAGAGTAAAATAAAAGAATCGTGTTTCATTTAAATACCGGTTGTCCAACTTGAAATTTTTTAGTAAGAAATAGGAGTCTGGTAAGATTGTGATTTTTCAAAGTCTTGGTCTTGATCTTGAGGTTAAAAGTCTTGGTCTTGAGGTTTAAAGTCTGGGTTTGAGACCAAAGGTTTTGGTCTTAATGTTCAAAGTCTTGGACTTGGTGCTGGTCGGTTTCAGGACTTAACAACAAGACTGAATGATAATAGAGGGTACTATTATTATTATTAAACTTGCATGAAAGCACGTAATAGGAATGTCTAATCATAATAATTCGTAAACAAATAAATCTTAAGGTTATCTGTGAAGAGCGATAATGTTGCAGATTTGCGAACAAAGTCTGGCAGTTTATTCCATTCCATGCATTTACGCTAGTGTAAATGCACGCTTTCCAAATTTTCTAAGTGATTGTAGGCTACTTAAAGGGGCGATAGGCCTATATAAATTTTCAGAATGAATAAGCCCTATTATATTGACCTTTTACTATTAAAATGGCACTGTGCACAAGCATAAACTGTTCTCGATTATTGGACTTAGTACCAAGTCCATTGTATTTGTGTTCAACTTCCAATAGCTAGCCAATTTTAGTCGGGTTTGTATTTAATGTAGCCTACTCCAAAGGCTGCGGTGTATCATACCGAGGATTTTAAGTGATTCAGGAGACATGCAAGCTGTGTCAGAGCCACTGCAAGTTATCATGGAATTGCTTAATTGCCCATCTAGGCTTAGCGTCGTCGTAAAAGCTGTAAGTGTCCAAAGAGATTGTTATTGTAATTAGAAATTTATATAGCGCGGCTTTATTAGCGCCTGAATTCTAACCAGAGATGCTTTATAGTTTAGGCTATACGACGTTAAATGTCATTAAAAGAATCGGGTCCCAATGAACGCTAAAGCGTCTGCACTCTGCCGTTAAATGGGTTACTGATGCAACGGTATAGGTAGGCCTACAGTAGGCCTAAGTTGTGTGCTGCATGCATGGGGTGAAAATATTTAGTTCACATTTTCTAGTTGACCCCGATCCGCTGTAGTAGGTCTACTCTTGTATTAGTAAGATGGCAACTAGAGAAAGCGTCAATCGAAGGTGTCTTTGGTGTTAACAATCACGTAGGCCTATAATAATTATGTGTGCCCGTCACTGGTGGATTCTAGTTTTCTGTGCATTGTTTTGCTTACTGATGATTGGCCTACAGGCTACCTTTTCTTAATGACATTATTTTGATATCACATCATAGCGAGAGAGCGCCTCTGATGAGTTTGCAGTACTTAGGGGCCTAGATGTAGCGGTCTGCTTGATTTTCACTTACAATCAGGCCTACAGTTACAATCATAATGAGCTGGCCAATTCTCTTGCCCTTATTCCGAGAGAAGACCTATTTAAGCAGAGGCCAAGAGACCAATGGCCCAGCAGTTAGCTACATTGGTTTGAGCCCATGTCCTCTTTGGAGTCTGAAAGCGGATGCCAGTTCGCATATACTGATGGCTATTTCAGACATTTCAATCTCGGGATAGCATGGTCTTCACACCCATTCAAACGGGCAGCGGGGTGAAAGATCTCACCCGATCAATTCACTGAACAGTGATGAGCAGGGACCAGGCCGGGTCAATGTCATAGAGTTGCTTTAGGAAAACGCTTGCATTTACAATGAACCTGTTTGCCTGCATCCTGTGTGGCATACGACAGTATATGAGGACCAGCAGCAGCAGAATTCGAGTGCATTGAATTTGCTTTGACATGCGTAGCGAGCACGAGGAAGGGTGACTGTCCTGCGTACGTTTGCTGTAGGTCGGCCTATAAGATCAAGGGTAGGTCTACCTCGGCACGTAAGCTCGCTTTTGCCACGAAAGATGCATGTGGATGAAAGCAGGGCAGTGAACGACGTGCGTCATTGCAGGTGTTTGGTTAATAGACGTGATAAACAGTCAGACGATTGTCGTCTGACTGTTGAAGAAATCACGTGCTGATCGGTGATGCTTGTGATGCACAGAAGTGAGAGCCGCCGTATAGAGCAGAAGGTCGACTTTCGGCTCTAATAACTATAAGAGCACTGTTATCATTGAATGATTATAAGCGAGGGGGAATTAGTGCATGTCCTAGCGTATAATCCGCCAGTGATCTGCATGTCGAGTAGGGGCTTTTGGCTTATGACAGCTTCTTGGGTATATGTAAATTATGTATATATATATATATATATATATATACACACACACACACACACACACACACACACACACACACACACACACACACACATATACGTGCTTTAAGACTACGTGACAAAATCAGTAGTCTACATGACTACTAGCATGGAGTCTCTAGCGTTAAGTAAATAACTGTGTTTGGTGGCGCTTTAGAAGTTTGGAGTTTACGATTACGAGCCTAGGATTACGCGTATAGCCTACATGTATAGGCCTACTTGTATTCATGAATGCATGTACCTGATACCTGAATGCATGTAGGCCTAGGGCCTATTTGGATATTTAGGCCTACGTTGCACTGTTCAGGAGCCTTTTAGAGGCGCCGAGCAGACCTAGACCTACATGTATCAGCAGTCAGAGGCGTCCAGCTACAAATTATGTAGGGGCGTAGGCCTATACGGTATACCATAGTCGGATCGTAAGCGCATACTACTACTACTAATAATAATAATAATTAATAATTATTATAATTATAATTATGATAATTATAATAATAACAATAATAATGAATAATAATAATACAAATACTAATAATAATAATAATAATAATAATAATAATGATGATAATAATAATAATAATTAATAATAATAATAATAATAATAATAATAGGCCTAATAATAATAATAATAATAATAATAATAATAATAATAATAATAATATTTAATAGCAATAATAATAATAATAATAATAATAATAATAATAATAATAATAATAATAATAATAATAATAATAATAATAATAATAATAATAATAATAGACTCTAATAGGCCTAATAAAGATAACAACAGACGAGGAAATAAAACAGAAAAGTATGCAGATGGGAAAATAAACGCCAAAAAATAAACAGATTGGAAATAGCGCATAAAATGATATCCCAGCCAGCCTGCCCACGTGGAGCCGTGTAGATCCCACATGGATTTCTCTTTATGCTCATGGAAATGCTGGCAGATATATAGACCAAATAATGGCAGTGCGTCGGCCTAGCAGTAGTGTGGAAATAATAATAATAAAAATAATAATAGTAGTAATAATAATAGTTCTGTTGGCATTATTATTAATAGTAATAGTAATACCAACAACAACATAATATCGTGACGGTTAATTGGGGTTCGATGGTGCATCTCGTTCCTGATAGGAGTTGGATATAGAGATCTGACTTGGCACACGACAATGACTGACACTCTGGCAGATTCATACCGATCCAAAACCTACCGTCTTCAGTGTGTGACTAACCTCACAATATAATTTGGCCTACAGCCCCAATAGGCGATCCAATTTTGGCTTCTGCCTAGTGCATAATGACGCCTTACATAGCGCCATTGAGGAACCTCGATCTGCAAAGCGCTGTTTTTGACCATGTAGGCCTATACATTAAGGGAGGGGTTAAATTTTGATTAAAGTACAAAACCAGATTTTGAGTCTCACCACTGTCAAATGGTTCCGACGTGCCTGAAGTGGGCGCCACTTTTCGATCCGGATGAAGAATGACGTAGCCTACGTAGGCGAGCCAGATGGCTAAAGGCACAGCTACGAAACCCAGAATAGCCAGACAGATCTCCATCGCTAGGATCATTTTAGAATGCTGGAGGACACAATACACAAAAGCACAATTAGCAGAGAAACCCTCCTATATGCATCGACATCTATTAGGCAAGTCAACTATAGGCTCAAACTCCTCTAACAATGCAAGTTTTTAGGCTTGCATTGGTTTCAACCAACGCAATATTTAGGTGATGATTCGCTGAATTTTTTGTTCTACATAGGCCTATAGTAAGAAGGCAAAACTGGAAGTGATTGTGTCTTGCTAAGAGTTACGCTACTGATCGGGCAAGTCATCATTGAGAGTCCCGGATGTTCGAAAACATCGTTGGAAATTGAAAGACAGACAGACAGACGAACAGACAGACAGACAGACAGACAGACAGACAGACAGACAGACAGACAGACAGACAGACAGACAGATAGACAGACAGACAGACATACAGACAGACAGACAGAAAACGATAGAGATAAAGAGATAGAGGCAGAGCTAGAGAAAAGGGACAGAGGTACAGAGAGGGAGAAGAAGAAGGAAGAGGAAGAGAGAGTACATAAGCCAACCCAAAAGACAGTCATGGATATAAAGTGCTATAGCGACCTCATAATCTTAGCATATGAGGGCGGGTGATCTGTTCTCTCTCTCGCCGTCTGATCTTGCCACCCACAGTATTCGCTGAAAATACTCATTTTATAGCCGAGTTCTCTAGGGCGCAAGTGGAGTTAAAACGTGTTTGCCCTAGCGAGGATTTGAACCTCCGACCTCTGCATTGCGCTGATTCAACTTTAATTAAATGCAAATTCAAATTACAGGAAATTGACAATGGACATCTGTGCAATGGAAGAATTTGGAGTTTTAATTATGTGGCTGAAATTACGCTAATTCCCTGCTCTCTCGTTTTCATAAATGCACATTCTCGGCCTAAGGCGTGAAGAGGCTTCCTTATAGGCCTACCTATTGACAAATTTAAATTACCGGTACGGCATCTACGTCCAGCCTACCTCTGTGCAGATGGTAGGTCCGCGAATCCCTCTGTAAACTCCGTTCGTCAAGCACAGGCAGTTGTCGCAGCCAACTGGAACGTTTTCCAAGAGGATCGACTCTCCAGCGCAGTTGATATATTTCTTTGTACATCGATCGGAGTCTTGGCCGATTCGAGTGCTGCCGTAGATTCCAATGACTAGAAGCGAAACGGCGAACGATGCGGACACGAGGCTGACGACTACAAAGATCGCCACCTGTAATGCATCAACAGACAGCAAACATACTGCAAGAGCCAAGTCTCACCATTTAAACCTCACACATTCAGTAGGCCCTAACCTATATAGAGACCAGCGGCATTGGTACAGAGGAACAAGAGCTATGAACCCTAATTTTAATAGTTCGGTTCGTAATTTTTTGCGGAACGTAGGGATCAGTTAACACCCGCGAATCCACGTTGATCATTCAAAGTGGTCACAATTTAGGCGAAATAGAGCACAAGTTTCTCTACTTGGCAGGCTCCTTTCAAGACTTCTAGATCCGTTACTGTCCCAACTCACTCTCAAGTGTATCCGTATGTATCAGCTATAGAGATTGAATCTAATTAAAAACCAAAATGGGGCAACCATTAACGCCAAACACTTACATTGTCTTACAACGCAGCACTTCTGAAGTGTTTATCGCGAAGAAGCATACACATTTACGATTAGGCCTACAATACAACACGATAAAGCAGGAATGTCTGCAAATTCCTCTTTGATGACCGAAAGTAAAGGGAAAGCAGTTTGCGCAGACAAGCGGAACGTTGTTCAAGAGAAGCCAATGACCCGTGCAGTTCATAGACAAGACTTTTCACTTTCAATTATAAAATTATGAGCAAACTGTATATGTTCAGGAAATAAGCCTATCAAGTAAAATAAAGTAAAGATCCCGTTGTTAAGTGAAGAACACTGACCCATTTGTTTCCTTCTCGAAAATATGTCATTGTACCAAGGATTCCGCTTAGCACGAACTGAAAAAACAGACAGCTGGTATAATATGAGCTGTTGAACAGTAAATTAACACGCCTACAATGCAGGTTAGTAGCACATAATTAGAGCGTCGAAAGTTTGGACAGAATGGTGATAGGCTATAGGCCTACAGTAACAAAACATGACAACGTTCACACATTTCTCTTAAATTTCACACATTTCTTGTAAATGTTGCATTTGAATGCGACGTGCAGGTCAGGTAACAGTACCAAATCTATAGGTCATTCATAAACCCAAAGCGTGAGCCCAATACAGGCCACTTCAGAATTAGAAGCACTATCAGAATCGTTGCGTCGCATTGTCGCAATAGTGGTTTGATGATCAGTAGAATTGTTATAAACTACACCTTTTAAGCATGAAGTACAAATGGTGGTGTTCTTATGATTGAACTGTGGTCAATTTATCCATGCGTAACTGTGTATGCAGGGTTTATAGGCTGACTTAGTCTTGGCTACTGCTCAGCCTATAGAAGCTTTGCTTATGTTGGCCCCTCTAGTTGGAACCATATTCCGCAAGAACTGCGGCTTGAGCTCCTCAGTCTGTCTCTTTC